>NNCF01127629.1:222826-271815 GCA_002313205.1 Laupala kohalensis
TATATATATATATATAAACAATTTACCATAGCTAAATCTACACGAAATAAAAGCTAGCTTATTATTGATTGAATTAATATCAGACAAAAATCATTTTAATATTAGATTTAACAGTTTTGCTGTAATAATAACGTCCTCTTAAGATCGTTGAAATCTTTGATTCATATTATTTTACGAGGTTTACTAAAGTATTTTGTCAGGTTTATTGTATCTAACAACATATTATCACAAGACACATTTATAAAAGCAACTGCAGGTGTAATTTTTTCGTTCTCCATAAACTTTTTTTTTCTTCCATAAACTAACACCACTTGTTCCCAGAGCGAATATATGCTCGGCAAATTGCGTTTATCTGGTTAAGTGTNGTAAATACCCCGAACAAGTCGCTCGAGACTCGCCGTGCCGTTGCTCGGGACTCGCCGAAGGACGCATGTCTGGAGCTGCCTTTAATTGTCCCTTACTTTTATCATACAAAACCTGGGTCCTTCCTTCTCCACTAAGAAATTATCGCAAAGTACGAGGACGAAATACAAATATTTTGGGCCTCTAAAAATAGGTAATACAGCTGATATTATTGGAAAATTTTAAATGATCACTCCATGAGAGAAGCAGTTAAATACATTCTCCAAGATGCTACCTTGTCAAATCACAACCTTTACTTTTTTTATTTTGCAATTATTATTTACCCAGGTGACTCCCCTTCGTTTAGATTCTCTATTACAACTAACAACATTTCTCTATCAAAAACTAACAAAAAGACATAATAGTTTCGTTAAATTTTATCTAGAGTGAGGATTCTTTAGGGAGTTCTGATATTATTATACTATGAATGAAAGCCCTCCTTGACGCAATGCGTATACTCCCAGGAGATCGCATACGTCACTTCGCTAGAGAAGGTTATGAGAAACTACGTTCTCTTTCGACTTAATCAGCTGCATCCGCGATGAGAATGAGACACCGTCGCGCCTGCGCCATGCGCCGTCGCAGCTGTCTGCCTCTGTCTCTCCCCCCCCCCTCTTCCTTTTCCACACCGTGTTTCTTCTTCCCCTTCCCCCGCATCAGGTGGACCGCTTTCTGCTTCCGGTGGCGGCCGCGCGCCGCGCCACAACCGCCCCGCCCCTCTTCGTACCAGTGTCGAGGTGACTGTCGGAGAGCGAACCCTACGGAGCGCGGAGTGAAGGTTTAGCGTAGGTGGCGACGGTGGCGGCGTCCAGGCTCAACGGCTGACTGGGCGTCGCGATGCCATCCAACGGCGGGTGAGTGCCAGTTCTTGCTTCGAATCCTGTGTACCGAGTTCGCAAGGAGCCGGTAAGCGTTAAGCAGCATACCTGGACGAGGCTCGCGTGTTTGGTCGCCTGCGCGTGCGCTGTGGGCTGCGTGCTGGTGCTGCTGTCTGGCGGACGCCGCATGCGTCGGACTCAACGCCAGCTGTAGCTTGTTGGTCGGCGAAGGCGATGGGGGCGGTGGGCAGACGGTGTGCAGGCGGACCGTGTCAACGGGCAACGGAGCATGCGAACCGTGTACTTCTCTGTGCTGTGGATTGCGGTGGATTCTCTCTTCAGGATGTTCCTCTTCGGTTATTACAATGTTCCCGTGTCTTAGAAATTTCGTTCTTATTTGTCTTCCTGCAATGGTGGCGTGAACACATTTGTAAGTTGGAAATTCTCTTCGCATGCTTCTGTTGTTGCTGTAGTTCTGTCAGAAGGTACTTTATACTTTCTGTGGAGATGAGTTCGACACTGCACGGTGGAGTATATCACATTGCGTCTTTATTCCATTCAGAATCTATTCACTTTGTCTCGGAGAATGTTGGAAAACATGATTTTCCTTGTCTGAGGCAAAATTTAAAAAACTAACCATTCACATTTCTCTGGAGAGTGATGAAAGTTACTTTGCTAATTGTAAGATCAGTTAAACTTGTTATGAAGTTTTTGGATTTGGATTAATTTTTCTGTAAATTCTAATGTGCCCTTTTCGTGTGTACAATTTTGTGTTTATTGACTTAATGTTCGTTTAAATTTGGAAACTTCATGAAGTAATTGATGTTAATATTGCGAATGGTTTATTTTGTCCTTAAATTTCGATGTGAAAGCTTTTTTTTTTTTAAAAAAAAAGTGTATTTATTTATAAAGTTATAGAACTTTCTTTCAAGGACAATACTTGAAGTACGGCTACCTGAAAATTAAGACATTTTTGTAGTAATAATAATACATGACGATTTTTATTGCTTTACCATGGGTTGTAACTTACAATTTAGAATCAGTTATTATTAACATAAGTCTTCCCTGTTTTATTCCATTGTCCTGGGAATTGCAAATGGTATTACGGTAATTTGGTTGAGATACATTATTGGTGATAAATTAGATGATTTGGCATATTTTTGTTTCATAGACTATATATTATTTGTGTACAGTGGTTCTTATATAATTTATGATATTGAATATGAATTTAGTCTCCCTAAATGAAAGATTTTGCAATTATACAATCGCATGGAATGGAATTTTTTGGAACGAGTTAAATAAGAGAACACCTATGTTTATTGTGAATTATTGTAATAAAAATGTATTGGCATTTGTTGTGTGTTGTCATAAAAACTATGTATACGAAATATTTTTTAAAATTACAAACATATTTGCAATCTGCGAGGAAAGTTCAGAGCGAAAAACCGGATGTGTTATGAAAGGAAAACTTGCACTGGGAATTCCAGGATCCAACGTGACGCTTTAGATAAATTCATCAAACAGAAAAAACTAGTTTCTCGTTCTGGTTGCTAGTGTAATAGTAACATACTAGTACACTACTTGGAAGCTTCTGTCTGCTCTAATGCTATCAATGCAATTCCTTGGAAGAGACTGCATACAGGCAAAGGCATCCTTCGATTCTTCTTGTGCTGCCTGCCAGCCACTGTTTGTGACGTCAACGAAAGGAAGGGGACTTCCTGAAAGGCAGGCGGTGCGTCGCCCTGCAAGTTGAGTGGAAACTCCGGAACAATGGTTCGCACGAATGTAGGTCCGTCCCTCTCTGCTCGTCCGTCGTTTCGCTTGCTGGAATTGCTTCACATACCAATTCTGTGAAAGGTGAAACACCTGAGTATATACCATTGGCCAATTAAAGCAGTTATTTACTTTGCCGTCAGGTTTTTTAAGTTACACCCAACCGTGTATGCTAATCCTGAGACATCTACATTTTTTTAAGAGTCGTGACTGCAAATACATTCTGATGAAGATTTGTTTTATTATTTAAATCGATATTAGAAAAAAATGTTTTATTTTCGTGTACGTTTATTCGACACGAATTGGATTTTTAACGATGTTTGCGGAGTGTTGGAAGCTGAATAATCATCTGGTTGCGTCAATCTGAATTTGTCAAAGCTTTCGTCAGTATAGTGTTATCTGTCCCCAAACTTTGATTATAAAACTGATTTGATTTTATTATATTTGTTTTCTTCCTGACACGACTTTGAACAGGGGACCTGGATGGGAAGGGTGTATCGACCATGAAATTTAAATTTTATCTGTTAAATATCCTCGAACAAAAATAAAACTCATAAAAATAATATAATTCTAGTATCGTAATTTTCCTTTGTCTCATTGTAATTTTATTTATGATCTTGATTTAGATTTTGTAATTTTGACATTATGATTTTGATTTATGATGGTCGAAATATCAAGATTCTCAATAGGTTCCTTAAAAGAACAAGTTGCACTGTTAACCAGCAATCGAAGTGACAGGTGAGATTGGTACCAGCATCATTGATGTACGTTGGCAGGGGCATAGGGGATGGGTGCTGACTTCCCCGAGCATCGTAGAAGAGGCTTCTATATGTTCGACCAACGCTAATATTAACACGTAAAGTTGAACTTAAATATACTCTTGAAGTTTTTATAACAATGAAATAAGACAACTCTAATCCCAATTTCAAATATTTTTACGTTAGTTAAATCATTGTATTTGAATATGGAGAAGGGGGGCTCCAAAAGACTCCCGCCCCGGACCTCGTGTGTTTATGAGGTGGATGAAAATGAACAACTCGTTTAAATTACTATTGAAAGTGTGGGAGATGAAGAGAAGTATGAAAATTTGGGGGTCTTCATAAATCAAAATTCATATAAATTCGATTTACTCAGCATATTTCACTGCACGAGAATCGTAATAGTATTTGCAGAAATCTATACTAATAAAAGTGAATTCTTTGGAATGTCTGTTGCGCCGAAATCGGAGAAAGTAATATATGAAATTATTTGCAATTTCAAAGGATTCTTCTCAAGGATTATTGCAACTAAAAAGCAAAGAATGGTTTATACTGGTGAATTACAACAACTAAAAAACAATTAAAAGTGAGTGCTAATCAATAGATGTAAATCTTCACTTGTATGACTTGGTGAAGATTACTAATGTGTCCGCCTGAGTTCGATTGCGTAAAGTGAGGCGTACAATCCACTGAACATATAATCTACGTGGCCGAATCGTGGAAGTAAAATTATACAAAGGTTGTGAAGTTTAAAGTACATAACCTAAAAGTGAAATAAAACCAAACAATCCATTAATCTTGACCATGCGCTTTGTTCGTTGCGCATTCTGTAAAGTGTATTTTCGTTCTGGCTAGATTTTAAAATAATCCGTAAGTACATACGTATTAGCATACAATACTGAAAGCAGTACGTATGTTTGTAGGTTTTCTTCGAGGTATTTAATTTAATAAGGCGAAAGTAGAAAAATGTGGGAACTAACAAATGAATTTAGAATATTATATGAGAACGCTGGGCAAAATGAGTTAAAGATCCAGTCCTGTTGACAGGTGTTTTAATAAACTCTGTAGGGTAAAATGTATAAATTCTCAATACAAATTTTTCTTTCAATGTTGATTTGTTTTTCGTGTTTGTTGTTTTATTTGTGAATTGTTATAAAAATTTTAATGTCCTGTAATTATTGTTTTAAGTTTCTTTTCAAATCCCTGGCAACGACGGGTAGTTCTGCCAGTATAATAATAATCACATAGTTCTTGCTTATTGTGGTTATTTAAATGAATTTCATTGTGAACTATTATTCATATAATTAAACAAACGTTTAAGATAGTTTAAATTTTTTTTCACACGTTCTTGGCGTTTTATTTTGTCTCCCATGTGGTACTTTTCATATATAAATCAACTTACAGTTTTTAAAATGACGCTGCAGTCTGTTGGTCCTCAAAATTAATATTCTCTGTAATATTTTTCGTATCTTGTTATGAATTACTTTTTTACATAGAAGTAATTCTTAGGTTTTTGTAAAATGCTATTAAGACTACTTAACCAGAATTTGGAAAAAGATTTCAAAAATACATTTTTCGTCCTTTATACTTTCTATTTTATTGTTATTCAATGCTTCATTATTCTTTCTCAAAAAGTGGAAGACTCCTTGTTTTCTCTTCTAGTTTTGATGGTTAAGAAATGGTGTTTTTGGTATGTTTAAATTATCTGACTTACGTTATCGAATGTAACTTTGGGAAATTAAGTTAAGCGCAGTCAGAATTTTTCTTTTTTAAAAATTAATTGCTTGTAACTTTCAAGTTGTTAGTCCTTATATTTTGGATTCAGTTCTTTATTTCACCTTGGTAATTAGTGAGCAAATTCATTGATATTTTATTGATAAAATGTTTATCATGAATAGTGAGTAAATTCACTGTAATTTAGAGTTTTGTAAAGCTCGTGGGGAGGAGGGCAAAGCTAATGGAAAGTTGTGGAATCTTAACGAATTGATCACACAAAGTTTTTTGTTTTATAATTTTTTTATGTTTAGTAATTGTGTTTGGTATATTTTTTTTCTCCAGGACAAATAGGAGTTTCGTCATGAAACTTTGACGTTAAAACTTAACTTGTCTATTGATATTCTCTTACACATTTTAATCCTCCTAAGTATGACTGGTACAATTCAAAGAATTGCTTTGTTAGTAATACTTATAAACTGCTCATGGTTTTCGGAACAGAAGTACCAACTGTGTCAGGAAAACATTTTGCGGTACACCGCGTTCATGAGATTGATAAGAGACAGCGCGTTTCGCCCGCAACGTTTCCAGTTATTCACGGGCGGACGGCGTGTCCGAACTCATCCCTGAAGATGTCCACATTGTGCGGGAGAAATGTTGTTTAAGGACCTCTTTAACTTAAATGTATAGTTTAAGATGAGACAGTTCGGTCTTGTGACTCGAAAATATGTTCACATAAGTACTTGTTTTTTTTTAAATTTATTCCCATTTTAGTGATTCGATCATTTTACCAGAGAGAAATGCAGAGTGGTATTGGTGACTTCGCGTTCATGTGAAAATAGCGATGGGTCAGAAATCGAACGTGGAACCTCCTACACTGGTCATTCGCTGTAGGAAATTTCGAATTCGAATGGGAAAGTCAAATGGAGCAAACATCCCATTTAGTTTATCTGGTTCAATATGTCGTCCTCGTAATATTAATTACGGAAGAAATACTCGTCCTTGAGTAAAAATAACATTTTGGTAAATGTAAGTCAGTACTATGATCTGAATAGTGAAATTGAGCTCTCAAGTAGAGAATGTGGGTTATTTCAAAATGATAAATTGTCCGCTGTGCTCGTTTCTTCATTTCGAGTGAAATTTCTATTACGTCTAGAATGATGCTCCCAAGTAAAGATGTTTGTCAGTACATACATTTTATTTTTAGCATAACTATTTTTTCATTTCGTATATAAAACAATATGTGGAAGAATATTTTTCTTTTCGTACGAAGATGTTTTCCAGAATTCATCTGAAGAAGTACGTACGGCTTGGTCAAAAATATAATAATTCTGAATCAGTCTACTTACTCAGTTTCAATAAAACAATTTGGAAGATATTCCTTTGTAGATAATCACGCCAAAGTAAGTCATTCGCCTCGTATTACCTAGATTTCAAAATGTTGCTATTCTCCCTTTCCTAAAGAATAGTACTTAAGCCACCTTTAACTTTGCGATGAATATCATTTTAATTCACATAGATGTGATTAATGTTGTATAATGATGGTTACTAGTAGTACGTGTGGATGTTCCGTGAATCTTGCGCGAGTTCTTTTGGGTATGTTTATGTTAAGAGAATTCCTAAATTTAACACTTTCAACAACTGATGAGGTGAAATGAGGGAGAATTCTTTTCCTGATTCTTTTTTCCGCATATTTTCATTCGTGATACGCGAGCATCCATCAACTGAAAAGTCACTTTACACCCGGTGCGTTTTCCTTCTCGAAAATAATAAAGCAATGGCACTCGTTCTTCTAATTTCTTATAGAATACATGTGTAGTTTTATCATATGAATAATAAGAATAATGTTGAGAGACCTGGAAATCTTTTTAACCGAACAAAAATCAGTTGATATCGAGCTGTGTTTGTGTTCCGGGGCGAAGACCCACCTCCCCCGGATAAAACTCAGAACATTTTTTTTTTCGAACTCGCCTGAAACTTGTGTAAATTCAGCGTTTCACGTGCCTTTATTCAATTTTGACGTGTATATCAAAAGAAGTTATGAAATCAGTCTTTGCCATTCCTATTAGAACATACTTGGTTCAAAGATCTTTCAGCAGCCTTAATACGATACACATAATCCTGCTTGAAATGTTGATTCTGCATTTTCCGTGTGCTGAGGTTTGAGAGACGTCTTACTCAAAATAAGGTATTCCTCGAAGAAACATGCTTTAAAAAGAAATCTTCATTTAATATTTGGAAGATTGTGTATAAACAATAAGATTGATTGTTGAGAGTCAAATGATATCTTCTTTCTCTATTGAACAAATTCGACAGTGCCCGCATGTAGAATATTTCCTGAATTTATTCTTCACTCTTATTACATGTGAGATATTATATCTCGCGAGAAACGAAACGTTGCGTTTTTTATGTATATGTTTAATATTGCGCATAATGTTAAAGTTATTAGTTTTAAATTTTTGACTAGTGTCGTTGATATACATATGTACGAAGAGTGAATAACCAATTTGTTTGCATATAAGGTCGTTTTTACTTACAATATTATTTGTAGCTGACGAGAATTCAACTAATATTTTCTGAAATTGAAGCGCTTGTCGAGTGAGTACTTTCTCTTACGTTGTTCTACTAGCTGTATTCGATAGTCAACTTCTGTAGGTTGCTTGTTTAAATGAGAATTGCAGTGTTACGTCACATAAGTACATATTTTGTATCTGTTGACATTCTTTATCCTTAAAATTAAAATTATTCAAAGTATTTTTAAAAACTACTAAAAAGTCTTCGTACAGGAGTGGTTCCAATTTGTGCGGGTATTCTAAATAGCGACATACATAGTATATTTCCGTGTCAGTTTCTGATTTCTGGATTTGTTAATCGGGAAGATATTATAACCTACTAATGATCCAGGAATTTGGATCTTCTTCGAAACCTGACACCTAGTGGTCAACACCATTCTGATTAAATCATTTCATTGCTGTAAATTTGATCACTATGCTTGATATTTTTATAAATACAAAAATTTAAATTTGGAGTTTTCCTTATTTTATTAATTCTATAAGCGTAAATAATATTTTTTTTACTATTACAGTATATCTCGATTATCGACGGAATGGATTACCGGCAATGTCATTTGAAGAACATACATTTAGTTTTTTCAATCTAACGTTTTAATACTTCAGAACTTGCAGACTCTATAAAACAAACATTGGACATACAGTAACAGTAGTAACCTATTGTATCTTCACAGTAAAATCGTACAAACCTTTCTAATGGGCTATGACGTGGAGTGTTTTTTTTTAAATTATCAATTTCTGTGTAGATTTCAATTTACGGCGACCGTCGCGCCAATCCGCGGTGGTTATCGCTGTAAATTGGAAGTCTTCTGTATTAACTGTCGTGACCACTGAAAAATCTCACTGACGGATATAGATTAGCTAGTTTGTTCTTGCTTTTCTCACTTGCTTTGGCGTATTATTTTATACTTTTTAGACGTGTTCATTTAGACCGTAATTAAAGAAAGCGAGATGAGAAATATTGAAATAAACTGCATTTTAAGTAATGTCATTGAATATTGTAGGTACAGTACATATCAGCTCATGCTTCAGCAAAGGTTGAACTGCGAAACGGAGATCGGTGAGCGCAAACGATCCGAGAGTCTTACAAAAATAAGATTTTTTAAAAATTGGAACTTTAGGGCTCGCCAACATCAAGGTCATTACTAAAGTTTAAAGACTCGGTTTATTATCAAATCGTTCATTGTATCTGTTTTCGAATTAATTCGATAATTTTTTCTGGTGTTCAAGAGGGAAACATTTATAGCGTTTTCAATTTACTGCTCTGAGTTTGCACTAGAACCGGACCAAGACGTCATTGCTCCCAGCGAGTTCCCCACTCCACCGGGAGAGTTAGCAAGTAAATCTTTGCTGCATGCACGGTGCACGATTCGGGCATGGCCATTGTTACCCGCAAGACGAAACTACAATAATTGAATATAAATAATTACTGATTTATCAACAAATAACCTTTTTGTATTCATGTAAAATCATACAAGTATCACTTGTTCATCATTATATACTCGGATTAGCGAAAAGAAAACCATCTTAATAAATCAACTCTTTCTCTTCATCTGAGGATCTCTGACAATGATAATGATAGCCATAAAAAGCTCGTAACATCCATGGATGAGTTATCCCCAGACTTATCTAACCTCAACGACATCCAGTGCAGTCTCTCCTGTGAGAAAAACTGTCAGACAAATCCAGTTGCTCTCAGTGCGCGGAAAGTGCGCTTCGATATACAAAATAGAACAACCACACACCCGCACTAGTGCATCTTCGTCAAGTGGAACAACATTTTTGCAATAATTTGGGGTGCACCATTGCACACTCAGCAGCAAATGGAAACGCTATAAGTTTTTTGGTAAAACTCAAATATGGATCCATGCATCGAAAAAATATCAAAAATAAAATCTTTGGATTTGGTCATCTGCTCTTTTCCGAAGAAAAATCAACTACATTGGCAGACACGCGTTTTTACCTTTACAATTAATGTACTATAAGGAGAAATTTAGCTGTATTCGACAATCCTTGCTTTTCACTCGGGCAATTATGCTGGTTACTCGCGTGTATCGTCCAAGCGCAATCTCTACATTGCGCATCTCAAGAAATAAGTAAATGTATCGTATAACATTCTGTATTGATATTATTTTTATTCATATTACCATTAATTTATACATTAAATAAGTTATCACAACCAACTGTTACAATTCAATTAAATTTGAGATTTATTATTTTGTCACATGTTATCAATGTATATAAAAATCATACATCCATTATCAAGGGCCAGATAAAAAATGGCGACGGACAGGACTCGGATCTAGTGCACTTGTATCAGTTCACGAGATCCCAAGTTCGAGTACTGCCATGTTCATGTTTTGACCTTTCCAAAGTTACAGCCTTTCTGGTATATTTATTTAATGTTGAATCAAAATGAAATGTAGCTCAGCGACAGGAACGTAGCCAGTATTTGACTAAATGGGGAGGTGGGATATCACATACGTATATACATATGTATGTATATTATATGTAGGTTATACATATGTTTGTGTGTGTATGCTCGTACAAGTGTTCGGAGAAACACAAAAAGGTTAATTCATCTAATTTCGGGGTGAGATTGATCCCCCAGATAGGTACGCCTCCGAAAAGTGGGAGAAACCCCAGATCAAATCCTCATCCAGTTTTGCGTGTATCTAATAAGCCCTCTTTCCCTTTCCCTTCCCCTTCGTTTCATTACTTTCCTACCATACATGAAATGAAAAGGAAAGAATGTGTTGTAATTACGTGATTGTGTTATGGCATCCAACATTTCTTCAGTACTTTATGACCCCGGCGTAGCGGCCTGCTGACCTATTTTCTAACTTTGACGGCGATTGTGGTATTTTTGTGTTATTGTAGTATCTATTATTATTGACAGAGAGGGCAATACTGTGAATTTTTTAACTCTGTTAACTCAGCTATTATTTGATTATTAAAAAGGATTTTATGGTGCATTTCTTTTCTTGGAATTATTAATATAATTGTTCGTGATTCTAGTGGATTACTATGAAGATTTGTTGATTGATATTACGTCACACGCTTAGGACCACGTAAAATTTTAATATTACCTAGAAACCTGAAGTATTGTTCTCATTATTGGGTTAGATGAAATGCCCCTTTCGAATCACACTTGCTTTCTTGAGGTAGATGCACTGTTGTTGGCCTAAGAAAATATTATTTATCATAGGAATGTGAAATTAGGGTTCCCTGAGGGTCATGAATGAAAATTAGTAAATAATTGTGGAACTTTTGCGAATAATTCACACTGAAAGTTAAAAAATAAAAAAATTAAGACTATTTTTTTCAAATCTTGCGTAAAATGATTTATATGTATGCTAACCTTTTATTACATAAGTAAATGTGTTAATGGATGATTATTTACTTACGAATTGAACCCAACAATTGTTTAATAAGATGTAGTAAAAATAACTGCATGATCGAAATTGGGAGTAAATATATTCAGATTTATTTGTACATATAATGTAGACAAAAATGAATTCAATAAAAAAAATTTCCTCAACAGGTCTTCAACTTGTGTTAGCTCGCAACACTACCTAAGACGCAATAGGCGACAGAAAAATATTTAATAAGATAGTTGCTCAATATTTATTGCCTTACTTTAAAACATGAAATTGAACATATAATAGATTTATAAAATCTCAGGAATTCTTGCCAAGAACCGCATGTGACCCGCGACCAGTTAGTTTGACGTACCTGATCCATCATGTATAATCATAATTAAACGATAATTACGATTAAATTGTAATTGACTTTTTGTATGTTTTGTGTAGATGAGCGGTAAACGCACTCGCAGCTTCAAGTGTGCAGTGCATCAAAGGGACCGTGAAGTGAGCAGTGAAAACGACTTCCACGTGTTGGCGCAGGACCCTCCGCTCTTCCGCAGAATGGTGCGTTTGGTGGCGGAGCAAGTGTTGACCGACGATAGAGACCGAAAATATTATGCGGATTACTACTCCTGCTGCCCTCCGCCGCTCTTCGTTGTCTTCATTACGTTGCTCGAGGTAAGAACACGCTTCAAGAAAAATTTACAATTATATGTTGCAGGGCTCTTTTTAAAGGATATTTTCTAACGGCACAAGTATTCTAGCGCCCCTCTTTTTTCTTGCAGGGGAAATTTTTACAGCCAGTTTGTTTTAAATTATAAGTTCTCACTTTTCTTGAGCGGCTACCTAGAAGCTCAAAAACCATACGTTATTAATTAAGGATTTGACATTTCATTTGTTTACTTATATTAAGAGATTTTTTCCATCTGATATAATTTCTTAGTTTGGATTCAAAGTGCTATAAAACCTATAAATAAAGAATCGCGGTATTTTAAACTGTTGATTTGTTGACTGCTTTTCTGTACGCATTCGCGAAAGCAGTGTTCCGCCACTAGTTGCCTATTGTAATAACACCCTTAGAGCCCAAACTTATTTGTTATTCTATTTTAGTTTTTTAAATTAAATAAATATAATAGCTGGGTCATTACTAAGTATCGAAATTAATTAAAAAAAAGCATCGGTATTTCGTTCTTATTAAAATGAATATGCTTGATCTGCTAGAGCATCTGAGGTGGAGGTTCGAATACCCAGGTTGGTGATTTTTTTTAGTTTCCAGGGGGATGGGCTAAGATTTTTCTTGAAGGGATGATTTGCATACAAGTGTTATGTACTTCTACAAATAGATCTATGTTCTTGTGGTTATGGGATGTTAAGTTAGCAGTGTAGCCATAAGGGGGGGTGAGGTTGGACTACTCTTCCGTGGATAGATATTGAAAACAGTTTATAATAGGGAAAAATTGGAAAATGACTTCTTTGATGGGACATGGCTGTAATAGATTAATGTGATTACCATGAACATAATGTTTGATAGGAAACTTTTTACGATATTCACTAGATTAGGTGTTCTCGGTGTACAAGGCCTAAGTACCCAGCACGATCGAATACTTGGGACTCGTCAACAAAATCCGCTAGCGTGTTATGAGTTGACCGGGGTCACAAAATGCGACTTTACGCAAGATCAAAAATATTGCGGTGGAGGAACCGCTCGTGAGTGAATCTCAAGTTTGCCGAAGACTAGGAGTAATAATTTTTTTAAAAAGTGAATTATGAACCTTGTTTTACGTATTTAGCGTAAATCTTTCAGATGAACAATTAAACATTTTTTAATTATTTTCTTTCAAAATAGATGTTAAGTGTTTGAACCTCAATGAGCGCTTGTCGTTTTCTCTTGCTTCAAGATGTAGGGGAAAAACAAATACATCTCTGGGCAAACCATCAATGATTGTCCTCTGAGTGTATAGAAACTATACAAAGGGGACTGTTACAACTTTATGCGGAAATAGCGTCTCCCATTCCTTTTGTATTCATAACTGGTCATTTTCCTTGCTTGACCCAATTTGGAAGAAAATAAGGTGAAAAGAAGTGCTGAGTAGTCCGAGTAGGTTCTTCAATGTTAAAAAGTATGCGGGGGAACATTCCATTTATACTTTTTTCCTCAGAAAAAGCTATCTACGCTTATGAGAGTCGTAAAGGAGTTATTTGTATTTGGACATTTCTCCATTATTCTTAATTTAAATATCGTTCAGTAAAGGTAAGCGGAAAGGTTTTCCGTTGTTTTCGAGTGAAAACTAAAAATTATTTAGGCAGCTTTTAGTGTGTGGCATTAAATGTGTATGACACTAGCAATTTTACATTTAACAGTCGGTGACACTGTAGCTCACGCCAACTCGAACTCCTATTCTCTTTGCTCTTCTTCCGTTGACCGTCGCCACGTTCCACGTTCTAGTGCTACGTGAGCTCTCATACATACACCAATGAGTCGTTTTAGTTAGGCGGGCTGAGTCTTTATCAACCCACAAATACAAAACAGCTAATTTTACGAAATTTTATTTCGAAAATTTGCAATCCTTGAGGTGCTGAAGTTCATTCAGCTATCTTCAATACGGCGTGTGCTTCTCTGCAGTGACTCTATTAGTGTTCTGTAGCCAGTGTCTTTACTGTACACGTCTGACACCCTTACGCTGACAATTCAGAATTTAATAAGCCGTCTAGTATTTCAAAATTTTAAAATAGTCCTTTGTTGGGTTCCTGGGCACGTGGGTATAATGGGTAATGAATAAGATGATGAGGCAGCGAAGCGGGGAACACAGAAGGCAGTCCTTGACCTTTCATCTGTGTACGTCAGATTCCTACAAAGGTTACCATAAGATCGTCTCTTCTTGGGACATGGCAAGCCGAATGGCAAACTTGCGCCTTCAAGCTGACGAAGGTAAAAGACTCCGTTAAGACTTGGGTGTCATCATCCAGTGCGAACAGACGTGAAGAGGTAATCCTTACACGTCTTCGTATTGGCCACTACCCATGGTCATCTCTTATGCCGTGAACCTCCTCCCATCTGTGAAACTTGCAACACAACACTTACCGTGGAACACTTTCTTCTGGAGTGTCTCAACTATGGTACCATCCGACGGCGACTCAATCTACCGAACAGTTTGAACGTTATGCTGGGGCAAAATGAACCAATTTTGATACGTCTTTTTAGATTCCTTCAGGAATGTGACCTCTGGAATCTGATCTTTCTTCGTATGTCATTTCTCAAATCCATACACGAAACGGGGCTCCTCCTACAAGTTCTCGGGAGGGTTTGGATTTAAATCATTTTTCCCTTTACTTTGAATTAACATTTTTCTCTCTCTGAAAATTTAAATTTTCGTATCATTTTCTTCCTGTACGGGTGGTCACTCGAGAGAGAGATAAAATAAAAAAATTGGCAATGAAAATTTAAATTTCTCGGTTTTTAAATTTTTTAAAATTATTATATTTGGATATACTGTAATTCAGGAGGGTTTTTAGTGGGTATGGTCGAGTCATTCGGCGAGTCCCCCACGCGGGGAGAGTCATGTTGACTCTCCTTAGTGCGTAACTGCATTTTCCCTACCTGTACAAAATTTTAGGGTTCTAATGACCTCGATGTCGGCGAGCCGTAAAACTCCACAAAAAAAAATCCGCGTTGTAAGTCATGTTTCAGAGTTTATCCTATTGACACCCACAGTGGCGGATCAATGTGAGGGAGGGGGCTAAGGGGGCTATACCCTTCTCCCATCAAACCTGAACTTTCAACAGATATTGAAATTGATAAAATGTATTTTATCCTTTGATATGTATTTGCCATTTTAAACAATTAATCAGTTAGGTCACTATTTAATGAATTGTACTTTATCTATGTGATGAATTTATTTATTTATTATTTATTATCCACCCATAAGCAATACATCATCTTACATAGTAAAATAAATTAATGCCTCCCATGAGAGGTAACTAGTACCTGTGTGTGGATAGGTGAGCTCATGTCCAGAATATATGGTGCATGAGCATATAATACACAGTTCATACAGTACATCAAAAGTATTAACAAATAATTCACCAAAATAGATATACATGCATAGTGGAAAATATCGAAATATCAAAGTACGTAGGTTAGGTACGTATCATTTTCTTCCTGTACGGGTGGTCACTCGAGAGAGAGATAAAATAAAAAAATTGGCAAAGAATATGAAAAATAGAATTTGGCGAAGTTTTAAAAACATCACGCTCCACTCAACTCAAATTGCTTTAAATTCACCCATTGGGAAAGATACTTGCATTATGCTCCGAGATATGTCTACAAGATTCCGACAACTTTACTTACATGGGCATTATTTTCCGTGGGGACCTGGTAATGAAAAACTAGGTAAACATACATAGCTTAAGGAAAAAGCTGTACATCACATGTGATCCTTAAAAAATCTAAGATCTTTGTTAAAAAATCGTATCAAACAAAAAATTGGGTGTTGATTTGTAAAGTAATATATTTAAAACTGTAATCGTTCAACAATAATAACAATTTACTGTATATTTACATACTTTAGTATTTGGCATACAAAACTTGCAGAATCTTTCTACATCAAAAGAACGAAGCATTTCAACAAGGATTAATTGAATAATAGCAACATGAATTGGTGTACTGTTTCGTTAGGCCCGCTTTTTCCTTAAGCTATGTATGTATATGCAAGTGAAATGTACAAATGAAGAAAAACTGTACAAGTGAAGAAAATATACTTAGCCGTGTTACTTCTAATAAAGAAAACGGCTGCGAAAAAGATGACAAAAACAAAACAAAAATAATTTTTAGAAAAAAACATAATCTTAAAATTTGTGTTCTAAATCAGTTTTCTAAACCTGTAGAATTTTGCGGACCAATAAACCTTAATATAAACTTATATGTCCGGGACAAACCGCTTCTCAGTAGACAGAACTACCAACGTTTCGGCCATCCTGCTGTGGGCTTGTTCAGAGACGTACAGACTTAAGTTCTGTCATACTCTGCCCGGACGAACAAGTTGATACTGATTCCGGCCGCACAAGCCTACGTTTACAATCAATTTGAACCATGTGCGACTATCCCAATCCCTGTCATACCTTCTAACAGTTGTATCCCTTCCTCAGTGCATAACCAAATTCATAAGTTATTTAGTTTCCCGTTACACTTTATAATTCAACGGCTGATCGTAATCTGCACGGCTATATTCACCCCATCTCGTTCAACGCTCAAAGATTTCAAAATGCCCATTTATTGGCGACTCATTTTATACGTACTGCCGGACCCTCCCGCGGATCACTCCCACCTGTGGTCCGTGGACCACCGGTTGGGAACCAATGCTCTAAATTTAAAGTGTCTTGGCGTTTGAGACGTCTTCTATCATCACTTTTGTCAGGCAGATTTGTGGTAAAATAATTTGGGTGTATATTAAATCTTTTTATATATTTTGGGGTGTATGTTGCTATTTCTTGTTTTACCGTTGGGATGTGGGGTCCTGATGAAGTTCTATTTGTGATGTTTCGTGGTATTTTGGCTACTGCGTATTTTTCGACTCAAATACTTGTAGGATTTCATTGTTAGAGGTGTTCTCCAGAGTTGTATGCCGTATGACCATGTATTGCTTAGCAAACCAGTAAATTTGACCTTTAAATTGAAATATTTGGGCCTTTGGTTTTATGTGATTTGTAGAGCAAACGTTTTCATTCCAGACCGTTCATATGGTAGTATTTTCGATAAGTACAACTGCCTTTAAAAATCGATGTAAAAAGGGTTTACGAAAACGTTCCAGTGTAAGCTTTGGTGGTCTAGTGGAGCATACAACCACTATTTCCTAATGAATACTCTGTTGCTTCCCACATTGTGTTTAAACCAACCGATAATTTTGTCAAAAAATGTTCTTGTCGAAGTAAGTGAATTTCTTTAAAATGTTACGAAAGTATTGTGCAATTCCTCTTTTGGATCTTTTGTTTTGTCAAGGATGGATGAATGCTAGTTTACCTTCCAAGGCATATCTTTCTCCCCGTGTGTAAATAAAATAAAAAATACTGAACTTCTTTCTTAGGCAGAAGAGTGTACTGTCTATGTCCTGACTGCATAGTGGCATTCATGTTTGTAAATACAATTCTAAATAAGTATTGATGAACCTCCCTGCACTTCATTGCAATCGACCTACGCCAGTAGAAATTCCTATCCATTACCCAATCTACGTTGCCTATTTTATTTTTTTGCTTTTGTTATACCATAAGAACACTGGAAATGTACTTCTTCAATTGTTTGTGAGTGTACGCTCCCACTGACAAAGGAACTAAGCATATTTTCTGCGATCATATGTTGACGAGACAGCAGGCTCATTGTTCGGAAAATAATGTTGCAAAAAAGGCGTATTGTTCTTCTTAGGGGATGAACTGTTTGTGTTAAATGTTTGTTTATTGCTTGCGGCGTTTTCTTTTGTCTATTAATGAGCAACGCAAAAAGTAAGCTTTATGCATATATGAATACATTGTACATTACGACGTCATGCAGGTGGGTAGTCATATATGTACTGAACGATTTTGTTAATCTTTCTGAAGTTGGTTAGTCAATATCTAAACATAAGTAGGATTTCAGAATTTCGTGGTTGTGAAGTATAGAAAATTTTCGGCGATCTACAGTTATTTTGACATTAGTTCACAATAAAAAAATGAGAGAAATAAGATGAACGTTATCAATTCCTTTAGAGATAAAGAAATTTGTTTTCCTTTTAACATGGTTATGAAAAAATAAGGAAAGTTTTAAAATCTTGAAATCTATTTAACTTGTTGGAGGTAACCGCCCTCGCAATTGTCCCACTAAATTCCACCGTACCCTTGTGTTGACGATTATTATGCGTTTTATGAACGTTTCTATTTACCATTGACGTGTATTTCGCAATTCAAAATAACTTGGTACATTTTTATTTAAAAGCACGTTTTCATGCTTTCTGTGCGGAATTTTTTAATTTGGAAGATTTTTTACTCCAAAAATCTTGTTTAGTGTTAACTCCATTTATCTGAGGGGAGCTTCTCTATTCATTAACAACTAGCGATTTCAAATGCTTGGAAAGAAGTAGATGACTTATCAAAAGGTTTGAAATTTCATGATTGTTGGATTGATAGTGTGAAATCAATACGTAGAATTGATGTTTGTTTGTTTTCAGCTGGGCTTCTTCACCTACTACACTGTAGCCACAGGGCAAGTGAATCCGTCTGGACCTGTTCCTATTGACAGTATTTTCATCTACCGTCCAGACAAACGTTTGGAGGTGTGGCGATTCGTCTTTTACATGGTGCTGCACGCAGGGTAAGTTATTTCTATGCAATTTATCTGGTCCTTCAATTTTAATTTATATTTTAAGCAGCGCAGTTTTGACGGATTCACGAAGAAAAGATTTTTCTAAATACCCATTTTAAATATATAAAATAATATTTTTCGAATTTTAACCGCAGCTCACGGTTTAATTAAGAATATTTAAGTTTATTTGTTTGCAAAAGTTTGTAAGAAAATGTATAAGAACTAGTCAGTGTTCTTTGCTATTTCATTTTTAAATGGCAAAAATATTTCATGCTTCTGTCATCCACGCTAATAGATTCCGTGTCCCTCTTCGTCCACTCTTACCTATACTCTATATCTTTTCTTACTAATGGGTCTCGGGCCATTCCACTGATTTTGGAGGAATTTTATATTCTCTCATTTCCATGATGGGCTGTATTTGTTAGATTCCGAACTGATTTCTTTCACAATTATAATTACGAGCATTTTTACGATACTATATCGTAATGTTCTCTTATGTTTGTTAAATGCTGTATTTCTCTTGATTTAAGTGATCTTTTCGAGGTCTTTTGATCTAATTTTTCTCTAAAACTTCGATCATTGTAAGCTGCCACTTTTCTCCTCGGAATTGTGATAGGAGCAAATTCTCTTTCCCCGTATACACAACTATTTTTTTTCTAAACTAAATTAACTCAATTATACATTTCGCTTGACTGCAGGGAAAAACATTTTCGAATATTTTTTATTAAAGATTTTATGGACACAATCTATCGTCGTGTTATAAGTCTTCGTAATGTTTTAGACGTTTCTCTTTTGGTAAAGGTAGCGCTTGTATTGCCGCGCAATGCAAGAATGAGTTCCGATTTTCGCAGCCTGTCGAGATTTTCAGAATATTTTATTAGAACTGCGCTACGAGTCTTGACTGTCCTGGAATCGCAATGTCCTGGTATTTTGTACCGACTTTTCGGTCATCTTTCGGTCGACTTTTCAGGCTTGGCAGGGTTGTGAGGCCGAAGCATTAGAACCCTGAAGGTCACAGCAAGATGCCTGGAACGTCGGTATTCAACACCTCGATGCGGCGATTCCGGAACAGCCGAGACAATTCTGACTCCAGTCGCGGAAGCCTACGCTCTCAGAACTGTTCTATGAAGAATGAATGCGTCATAAAATACCTGGAATCAATCCTCTCATGCAGCAAAAGAGAAAGCTTTGAATGAAGCAGTTTTCTCCGCGTAGGAGAATCTCTTAATGAACGAAAATCTCGTTTTCAGGAAAAGACATCGCAATTATTCCATGATAGAATAAATTAGATGAAAATTTCATTTTTCGCCCACGTATATTCTGTGAACTATTTCTGAAACGTTATGAGCATTATTTGAAAATGAGCACGTCTTCATTGATGATTTCTCCCGTTTCTGCTCTGTATAGTTCATCTTAAAATGTTACCATTGCTTGCAAGCCAGTTAACTGCTGTGACACGAAAAATAATTTTTATAATATGTCAAAAACAAGAAAACTTATTTCGAACTACTGACATTTTAAAGCTTAGTTGCAAACAGCATGCAGCTATGTGGATGACCATAAATTAATTTACTAATTTATTAATAAAAATTAATTAGTTTACTAATTGTTAATAAATAGATAATCTAATTATTTTTAATTGTCAAACCATGAGGAAATATTTTAAGTTTTTAATTTAAAAAATTAGAATGAAAAGTTACTGGTTCTCTAAATGTATACTTCTGAAGCAATACCTTAATGAACCTGAATTTTTTTATCTCCAACAGGTTCTGCAATGAGAACTGAGAAATGTAAATCTTGTAATACCAGGCTAGAACTATATTTTGTTTTGGTGTGGGTCCTTTACTATGCCTGTAATATAACTTTGAAACTCTAAATGTTCCAGATGGTTGCATTTGCTTTTCAACTTGCTGGTTCAGCTTCTTGTGGGGTTACCCTTGGAGATGGTACATGGTTCCCTCCGCATTGGCACTGTCTACATGGCAGGGGTTTTGGCAGGTACGTTTGGTACTGGTCCATCCAGGGTGGCTGATGACAGGGCTCCTGATCATAATCTTTTGAATTATATAAAAGAGCAGTGCCTAATATGACACTTACATTATGTAGTATGTGGTGAAGAGAAAATATTGTAATAGTGATAGAATTCTATTGTGATAGAAAAATCTTAATGTGGTAGATGAATAAAAGTGTTGAAACAACTCACTAGTTACTAGACTTGTGAAATAGAATATTTTAAAACTGTGGTACAATTCATGAATTGTTCCAAATTTTGAAATATTTTCTCCAAATCCAAATATTATTGTATAATTTTAAAAGAAGTAGAAAAGCTACTATTCACTATTTTCACTCATTTCTACCTAGCGTACTTTTGAATTATACGGAAATAAACATGTACTCATTTTCAATATTTTGAAACTTTGTTATTGAAAATTGTGGATATGAACTATCAACTGTCCTCCTCTTGATACTGGTACTGGCACATGTTTTTCTGGTACCCTGTTTGACACAAATATACTTGACTCCGGAGAATGGCCACAGAAGGAAGTGTTAAGTGGAGACCATCCACGTTCCATCTCTCAGAGTTTCATACTTAGTCTGGCTGCAGAATCCCTATTAATACATATTATTATTATTATTATATGTGGTCATACACAGTTTGTACTGTTTTTTTTACAATAAATTTATTTATTTAATACCCAAATGCAAAATACGGAAGTATGTTTGTCTGTTTGCTAACTTTTCACGACTAAACCACTGAACCAATCATGATGAAATTTGAGAAGGAGATAGTTTAGATGTTTGTGAGGATCATCTTCTAACTTTTATTTTAAAAATACGCTATATTTGGTTGGGCAAGACATATACAAATAATGGAAAACAACTGATATTGTGTTGAATCCATAGTTTTCAGGGATTCTCAGGTGAATAATCATATTCCTGATGCATTATGTCCAAGGTCAGACCACATGGGGTGCATGACACCCCTAGAGCTGGGGCTTTGAAGGGCATGAAACATAAAAAATATTTAAAATAACCTATATTAGTGTAAAATCTATATTTTGTGGGGTTGCTGAGATGAAATATAATACTCCCCATGCCATTAAATTCCATGATCAGACCATTTAAGTGAAATACTCCTGGGAGTGAAGTGCGATGGGGGTGACACAAAAAAAATACAAAACTATCAATACGAGGGTCGAATCTATAGTTCCCTGGGTCATTGAAAAGAATAGGTTTACTTTTGATATCGTTTAAGGATGGCAGCTATTGTGGGGAACTGAGGGAAAATACCCCTAGATCCCGTGTGGGCAGAGTGGAGAGAGGATATGTAAAAATAATTGAAAACGTCCAATATTAGTTTCCATTTAATAGTTTTTGGGGCTGTTTAGATGAATAGTGATACAATGTCATTTAAGTGTAAGTTCAGCACTAATGGAAGGTGAGATACTTCTATCATGGCTAGGTGTGAAATGGTGTCGTTAAGCTAATGGACAAGGGTCTCGATGGAATGTTAACCCACTATAGTCGAATAGAAATAATGCAAGTGTATAGGACCATCTGGAAATGATTAGTTCAGAACATTGTAGTTAAATGTAATATAGTGTCAACCTCGAATATTATAGTCACTAAATTTGGATGTTCAATGAATACTGTGCGAGTGTAAGTCTTTGGTGATGTCATATTCAGTGTGTGTTAATTTCAGCATCTTACCTTTCTGAACCCTAAGCTTTAGGGTGAGCTGAATAAGAATAGAAGTGTGGTTTTCACTACATTTGTGGATAGTACTCTGACTGAAGTTTAATAAAAAGAAATGTTTGAAAATACAACTGTCATAAAATAAGAACAAATTAAATGTGTGATCACTTCATTCTCCCAGGCAATGCTGGGCTCATTGAGCTATTTTGTTATAATAGTCAATTATTATTGAAGATATTTCACTTATTTGTGTTCTGATTTGTCAACAGGTTCTTTAGGAACATCTGTGTTTGACTCCGATGTGTACTTGGTGGGTGCCTCTGGTGGTGTGTATGCTTTATTGGCAGCTCACCTTGCTAATGTGCTGCTCAACTATAACAACATGGAGTTTGGCATTATTAGGCTCGTAGGAATCTTTTTTGTTGGTAAGTTAAATTGTGATAGACTTAACTAAATGTAATGGTAAAATCATTTAAACTAATTGGGATTTAAATCTAGTAGAGTATGATTGTATTCCTTTGCACATCTCTCCATAATATTCATTAATAAATTGGATAAAAAAGATGTTATTAATATGCAAATAAATTTTTGAGTCCATTTCCAGGCACCCCTTGCCTCCATTTCCGACCCCTCCATAAACAAACAACGAAGTATCAGGCTGTTTTCTGTATCTTATTTGATTGAGATGCAATTTTATTTCTTGAACACATATTGTAACAGTTCAGATTGCCTTCTCTTAAGTTTTGTAAAATCATGTTTTTGAGTTTCTCAAATTGAAGTCTAATGCTAAACAAATTTGAAAACTTGCAATTTTAGGAAGGTTTAGATTATCTTAAGGAGACCTTCAAATTTTCCCACAAGGTTCCTCTGACTTTTATTAATTTTCAACTTATGTTAAATAGTTTGAAATTGTGGGGGCGAGGGATCTTACTACTCATTAATTTTACAATAAATATTACATCTATTGCTTAATTTTTATTTTTATTGTTTTTTACAATATACTTCAATTATTTTCTCTTTTATTTTATTGTTTAACTTTACTGGATCATTTGTGGATTACTGGAAAATGTTTACTGGATGAATGTTTTGAATCATTTTGAACACCTGGTGAATTTCCTCGTATGAGAAACAAAAAGGTGCTTAATATAATAAGAATGAGGAATATTATCATATTATACAAGAAATTTGGGTTTATGTACTGGGTAATATAATTTTATCATGACAAATTTGAAAAATCTGATAGAAGTTACACCTTATGATGGAGTTTGACCTTTTAATTTGAAATTGTTTTCCTTATTTACACAGGATGAGTTCTTATAATGTAGAAATAATATTTACATAGGTACAAGATAAAAATGTATACTTAAAACATAATCTAGATGTTAGTATTTTTGTGTTCTTTTATGTATCTTTTGCATATTTTTTATGTTGTATTTTATTTATATTTCTTTATATATATATTATTTAAGTTTTTTTTTCATTAGTTTCACCTAAATTACATTATGTTAAGTAATACTGTATTTTTCAGTGTATTATATTTAATATTTGTCATTAGAAATCATAATAGTTCTTGACCTTGATTATAAATATTGGGAAACTTCTCGAGTTGAAGTCAATAAAACTATTATGTGCAAGTCAACATTTTTAACTTTATTAGTTACTCATCATGGCTGAAGAAAAATGAAATCTACTGCAGAATGTTTGTTACAGTAAGATAATAATACATAATAATAAATTTATTGTCAAACAAACAGTACAAACTGCGTATGACCACGTGGAGGACAATAAATTATTTACTCTCCGGAAGCAAGCAAGGGACCATCCCATCAATTCCGATCAAGGGCCCTAAGGCAGTGGCGGATTCAAAAATTTCAGCAAAAGTTCCTAGATAAGATAAAAAGTTAGCTGCGAGTTATAATACATATATAATGTCAATATGTTTGTAATTTAACACAAAAAATTTACATGTACAAGTTATTATCGAACTATAGATAATTCTGAGTATACTGTTTAAAAATCATAAGAGTTGAAAAAACACTAAATTCACGACAGCAGCAGCAGCAACTGTCGTTATAATAAGAGAAAGTTGGAATAAAAATCTAACTTAATGCACAAAGTACTGTAGATTTCATTTTTCTTCAGTCCTGAGGAGGAGCTAAGGTAGTAAGAAATGTTGACATAATTTTACATAGTTTATTTATTATATTTAGAATTGAATGGTGGAAGAAGAGGCTTATAACCTGAACAATCTTCACAAATAAGATTCAAGTATCCAATGTTCACCCTTATTTTTATCAAAATTCTCTTCAATTAATAATAAATTAACTGACCAAATGCCTGTGAACATTTTTGTTTATTTAAATTATGTTTAAAATAATATTTTTTCTTAGTCATTCAGTAATTTTGTAACTAGTTGGTCCTTGGTTCTCTCTTAGTTTTCCTCTGGATTTCATGGTGAAATGATGAGTTTTGTCCCTGCAGTGGTTGAATATTGAACAGAGTTCTATATTTTCAATCTGAAAAACCAAAACAAACATAATAAGATAGAAAAATACAATTATTTATAATACGATTGTTATGGATTAGAATTATGTAAAATGGAATCTAAGAGACTACTTACCTTAATTTATATGAAATGGTTGAGAAGCAGGAACATTAAGTAGGTTTTAAAAATTTCCTAATATGAACGATTTCTTTCTCTACATGGTGTGTGTATTTTCAGCAAGTGCAGATGTGGGATTTGCTGTCTATGACCGTTATGCTGCTGAATCGCACTCTGCTGTGTCATATGTTGCTCACCTGACGGGTGCGCTGGCAGGGCTCACCATTGGTCTGCTCGTTCTAAAGAATTTTGAGCAGAAACTTCATGAACAGTTGGTGTGGTGGGTGGCCCTCGGAGTGTATGCTGCATGCACACTCTTTGCCGTCCTATTTAATGTCTTCAATCCTGTGTATGTATGAGGATGGAAAACCTGCCACAAGTATTAGCTGGTCACCATATTACAAATGTCGGTAGAAATTTGAAAATTTTCTACCATTTTTAAAAAAATTTACTTGTAAGAGAGGCCTTGATATGTTGGCCAATGACTTAGTGTCCTGTTTGGGGAAGTGCGTTCATCTACGATTTTGAAGATGATAGAGTGAAGCTCCGCTATTGACTGATGAGCCTTTGAAGACTGAAGATGTGTGCGCCTTCTTGAACTCGCCACAACTGTGAGCGCTCATGCTAGTCAGGTGTGCACAGGGACAGGTGGGCTCTTGGAGAAGAGAGCATAATGGGCAAGACTAGTGAAAATAGAAAGTGCAGTTGAAACAATGTGTTCCTGGGATACTTTTAAATCATGTGCAGTCGTACTTTCATGTATTCAAAAATTATGAATTTTGTTTCTTTTAAAGAAATAACATTTTAATGCAAATTTAATATTCTTCTTTGTGTTGCTCCAGATTGGGGACTATACATTAATGCGTGTAATTTTGAATCTTTAATGAAAATATTTTATTTACCTTAAGTTAAGAATCATGATTAATGAATTAATCATGTACTGTAATTATTGCGAAGTAAGATTTTTTTTTTTCTGTTTACTTTATACCTCAGAAATTACTACTTAACAAGTTAGTGAAACTCTCAGGGCAGTGTTATTTCTTTTAAGATGTTACAATTTCTTTTGAAGAGTTGTTGCAAAGTATTTCATATGCTGATTGAGATAGTTTGTAAAAGAATTATACCAGTTCCATTTTTATTCTCGAGTCATGAGGACTACAGAACTAAAAATATTAATACTGGAGTTGAACATAGAGCTGTACTTCTTAACTACCAAAGATTAAAGGAAGATTGACTTTGAAGAACAGAACATTTGATTGAGACGTAATTGAATGATGTTCTTGATATTAATAAAATGTTAGAATCTATTTTTTCATTTAACTTATTTTAATAGTTTTTATACATATACATAAAATTACCAGTCAATTTCAATGTTATATCTGTATCCAGTGCTCCATTGTGGATGGAGAATGGAGAGTCTGAGATTTTTGCCTTGCATGACAATAGTTACATTGCAGTAAAATAAGCAGCAGATCTGTTAATACAGCTCCTAGTTTGTATAACATTTCAATGTGGTTTTGAATTATGATAAATGTGATGGGATGATTATGGAACTCAGTAATAATTTAATTTTAGTATTAGAATCAATAAATTTTTGTGAGAATCCCATTATCATAAACAAAGTGACTGTTGTTGACTCTTCAAGTTGGTAATTTCAAAGAAATAATAAAAAAAACTTTGTTAAACTCTCTATAGTTAATCACACATTTATTGTAATGTGATTATTGTTGCTTTCCTGCCAATTAATTTTTACTGGACAAAAAATTAATAAACTATCCAAATGCATTAATCTGCAATAAAATTATTTGAAAATATTTATCTTTATTTTTAAAATCTTCATTTTGTAAAACAATTTTGTCTTTTGTCTACCTCCTTGTGGAAGAAGAGATGTGTGAGAAAATGGGAATATCTTTGGAATTTTCCCTGGGACCTTATGCTGTGTATGCAGGAATGCTTATCGTGCACCTTCTGTCCATCATCCATAATCTACACCATTTGCAACCAGAACCTCTAATCCAAATCCACAGAGATATTCTTTGCCGTAGCTCTACTGGAGATAAGTTTACAGCAGTGACGCACAAATTTAATATTTTTTGCTTGTTAATGAAAATATGACAACTTTAGTATTACAACTAAACAGACAAGATTAAAAAATGGAATATTATTATCAAAATGTACCAGAAAGAAAATCATTGGAGTCTATTATGAGTATTGTTATCAAATGTTTCACGTATTTGGTGTTGCATAAAAAAATAGTATTTTGTAATCTGTACCACATGAATTTATATTTATAGTGGGACTTAAATCTTGATGCTTTTATTTCATTGTACTTTTTTAAATATTCAGACAGACAACAAACATCACTATTAATTAAAATGTTGCTCTATAATACACAAAAATACTAAAGAAGTTCTATAATTAATATTAAAGCACCACATTAGAAACTGTTTGAACCGTAAATATCACATTAGAAACTGTTTGAACTTTTTTCATATATATGTTGATGCTATGGGACAATTTAAAGAAGAATCATGCTTTTACACTTTCAAGGGTCCAAGAAAAATTGCTGTGAATTGCGGGAAATGAATTTTGATGTAACAATATTTCAATTTTTAAAGGAAGATGATTTAGTCTAGGTGCAATAACAATATCCTGTGAATTTTTTTGCTGTCTTGAATAAATAAATTGTCAAAAATTAGTTGTAAAATGTGAAGAACATTTAACTATTTTTCTCCCTGGAAGCAAGTACAGGACCATCTCATGAATTCTACACCCAAAGGCAGTGGCAGATTTAACATTTCTAAACCCCATGGTATTATGGTATTAATACACCCCAATTATACCCCTAATACTGCATGAAATATATTTGCAAAAATGCCGAATAGAACTCAAAATCTCTGGTGTTAATTGAAAAGTGAATTTTCCTTAGAGTAGGCCCAAGGTCTCTTTCCCAGGAAACAATACAGGTGACATTGCAAGATTGGTATTGTGTTGAGTTAACAAACAGAAGGATCTCTCTTCACATTGTGGTGAGTGCAGTTCTGGTATTTGAATTTATTTTTCAGTACGGTGGTCTCCTTGATGGAAGAACTTTTCATGCCTTTTTAATACAAATAAATTTATGAAAATATTTTATTGTTAAAATGTAATTATGCATTACTGACTTAATGTAATTATGATTAACTCTTATAATAACCAAGTTATATTTTCTATTCACATAGAAGATAAGTTACCTTGTGCAGTAGGACAATGAAAATATAATTCTCTTTTTGGTAATAAGTTTAACCGCAGATTTGATTGCTGTAAGATTCATCCTCTTCATACTTCTGATCAACTATTAGATAACTGCTTGAATGTCTTAAGACTATTGAAACCACAATATGGCCTGTGATTGAAATTGGGATCAAATCGGAGTGCGAATAACAATTTGGTGTTAAGTCAAATCTGAACATTCTCATTCAGATAAGCAATGCAAAAGGAAAATCACATGCAATAATAATGGATATATAAAAATAAGTTATTTATTTATACATGAAAAACTCAGAAAATAATTGCTTCAGTCAGAGAGTATCATCAATAAATTGTACAACCTGAAAGAGTATATTTCAATCAGAGCTACCTTTTTAGTGTACCAACGGCGATTTCACCAAAAGGTGTTGGCCACATTTCAAATCATTGCCTCAAAACCATTCAAAGATGGGAAAATAATCACTATTGAAAACAAGTACTATTGTTCCTTTACTTTTGACTGTCCTGAATTGGTGTACTGGTGCAATATATTATCATCTCTCAACACAACTACAGAAAAGAGGACATATCTTCTGCAGCTCTCTTATGATCCGTTTAGTTTTTCTACTTGACGAACAGACATTATTGCTGCAGATCAAGCCAAATTATCTTTGATTTCTTCACTCCAAATAGTAGACACATCAAATTAGAAATCTTTCATCTATGAGAGTTTTCTGAGCAAGATTCCTTCTTCCTCCAACTTCACGTACATAAATCAAGACCTGTGACCATAAATATTATTGGTGTCAGTGCAGTGCTCTGTATACATTTATCATTTCACAGAAATAAGCTTATTCACAGACAATATCTTCTGTGAACAATGATCTTATTATCCCATAAAATTAAAAAATATTTTAAATGATTGGAAATAAATATACTTATGAGTTCTTTAATATGGTATACAGATCTAACCATACCAAAATAGATTGATTTCACTTACATTGAGCATTAAAGGTTATCTTAAATGATATAAAGGACAGATTTTGAATATAATTACCTCTATACCCTAATTTGCTAAAAATTGTGCTACGAATATTAAATTCATTATTGTTCATAATTATGCACAATGTATAATATAGGATGAAATAAAGAGAAAATATTTATGGTATTTTTAAAGCATGTTTGTTTGAATTTTCTAAGACTTGAGCTATGACAATGGATTACTAGAGTCATTTCTGAATATAGGCTTGTTGTACCTAAGGTATTGGGGAGAGTTTTTTGAAAAGAAAGTTTTATATTAATTTGCAATAATAATAATAATAAAATATTCAAGATTCTTTCTGCTCCAGCAGTATGATAGGATTTGGTGTATTGAATGAAAAGCATTAGAACCCCCCATAACCAGCCTTCCTTATGTCAATGGAATAAATAAATTACAGAGAGAATACCTGAGCACAGACGGCCGTCACAAGAGCAGCTAGAAGGTAATCCTGTGCCAATGTTTCCACAAAGCAAAAGAGAATCAAGTCAAAGGATGCTAATGTGAACTCATTACCATAAAAGAGGATTTTATCAAATGAATGTCCGTTATCTGCAAGTAACAAACAACATTTCACAATCAATAAATTAATATTAAAGGAGTAGAATAGAAGAGTAAATGTTACATTCTGGGCTTAATTACGTCACTCTATTGTTGAGCCATCAATTACTTCCGATTCTCCATTTCCTGTCAATTAGAATGTTAAAAAAAAACAGTTGAGTTTAACTTCATGGGATGGCATTCTGATGTTGGCCTACCTAATGGTGAAACTTCTGCTTCAATTGACTCAAGCTATATAAAAGTTAACTCCAATTTTTTCTTTCAATTTTATTGAAAAATAGATTACAATACCATTACCCAATAGCAATTACTCACCTTTATAGAAAGTTCCTTTTCCCGGATTTTCTGAGAATTCCATGTCCAGGAGGGCTTCAGAGAACATCATTTCCTTCACCTCATAATCCAAGTCGACTAGCGCCTGGAGGCAAGAAGTCAATATAGTTTTGAAAGGTTGGGTGCCACCTTTGAATAGCACCAACACTGATTTTGATGTAAGTACTAATGGAACGGAGTTGGGCTTCAGTTTGCAAAATTAAATAGAGGTCAAAAGAATTTTAATATAAATCACAATTTATAAATGCATGTTAATGTGTCTCTATATAACTTATTTTATTTATTAGAACTTTTCTATTTTATTTTGGATATTTTATTTCATTTTTCTTTCTATCATGGTTTTCTACTTTTCCCTATTAAGAATATTACTTTGATTTCAAATATTCTTCACCGAGTGGAAAGTGTGTGGGACAGTGCTAAAACTAATCTTGCTTCCTTACTCCAAACTGATCATCATGTAAAGTGAAAGACACGACTCATACTATATAGAAGTGAAGATGTAATCGAAACTACTTACTTAAAGAGGTGAGAGAAGATGAGTATCAAAAGGTAAAGAATTTTAACTTTTTTGGTATACTAATGATACGTTTTACTTCACCACAAATTTGAGTTAATCTTCATTTCATAGTTCCTTACAATTCAGATCAATCTCAACCTCAAAAACAACTTTATTTACGACGCCGATCGAAACTAACATTATGATAGTTGCGACTGTTGAATTGAAAGACTGAGAGATATCACTGATGAGGGTCAAATTTACCAGGCATCGACCGGCTGCGTGGCGGATGGGGTCGATGAATCCAATTTCATACCCACCTGGCTCCCACCCACACTCACAGTTGGAGCCCTAGTTGGAGCAGTTCACAATTAATATATCAATTCCTGCATGGACAGGAGTAATGGAGGGGTTTTATAGTGTAGCTGAAATGCCCACACTCCCCAAGTTTATGGGGCCCTACCTGAGGCACTTCAGTGCTAGAGACCACCTCTAGGAAGGTAGGAACCCCCTTGGCAACAAGCCAGCAAGGGTTTCTTTCCTCTCCAAACTAAAATCTTTTGGATACTTCAAATAAAATAATACAAAAACAATGTTTGCCTTAATCTAAATTCTCTTCTCCCCCCCCCCCCGNTATCAATGGTCAAAATCTATTAACTGAACCACTCCCATCAATAACTCTCAAGTTTCTAACATGTTCTAGCATATATAATTTGCTATTTATAACAATAAGTATAACACATCTGACAACACCAAAATTTGGTAGGCAGAGGATTATTAGAAATAAAATTGAGCCTTAAAAAAAGTAATAATACTCACGTGTTCGAGGAAGGCAGCGAGGAAGCTGTTGACAGCTCGATGAGCGAGTGCTGCAGCTCCCGCTGCTCCGCCCGCACCACTCGCCCCACCGCCGCCGGACACGGATGCAGCAGCCGTCGACACTGGTCGAGGCCTCAAGGCTCCAGCAGATTGACGCTTTGCCTAAAGCAACGATTACAAGGGATTTCATTTATTCCTCACATCAATCAAGAAAAAGGAGCTTCAACAAATGAAAGCAATGGCATGTTAAAGGAGGGTGGTTATTGTGTGGGGTGACAATTGTTTGGTTTTTGATGCAACAAACGCTCTCGCAGCTCTAAGTATGGAGTGCATCAAAGAGATCGAGAGATTAGCAGTGAGAACAACTTCCACCACTCCCAGTACTTCCACGAGTTGATGTAGACCCCGCTTCGTCACTCCCAAATTTTCGCCCTTACCGATGCGTAGGAGACGGGCTCGAGGACCTTGTTATAGTAGGTCCTCAGTTGACTGGGGACTGCCATCTGGAACGTTTGATGATCTCCGCCTGGTTGCAACCCACGGTGACCGCATAAGTCTTCCTCCTCTCGTTGCAACTGGCGCGCGATGCTGTGCATGTCGGTGTCTGCGAACCCGTGAGCGGACCTTCGCATCGGGCAAAGGGAGACGGAATTTAGCACATTACAAGTTGTGTGCTTACACACAACACAGCACAGTGATCCAGCAGAGAAAGCCCAGCCGAATACATACAACACTATATAACAAATGTCTATTCCTAATTCCGAAGTGAATTTGTATGGCGTTGTGCGTGCGTAATATATGGCTAGATTAAAGATAGAGTCATCAGATGCTTATTTGAGAAATTAGTTTTTGCCAAATATTGGGATTTCTACACTTCTATTCGAAAAACAAGATTTGGGAACTTAAAGGAAGGATAAACTTAACAGTTGATAAATTTTAAGATAATGATGTATTAAGTTAAATAAGATTTGAGTGAAACAATGTCACAAGATTTTTACTTACCTTCCGTGAATATAGTATCCAAACTTGTTCAAAGAGAGAATAAATACACTTATATTCGCCATAGAGCAAACGTCTACAAACTGCTGAATTTCATTCTTGATGTATCTTTCGTAAATCAATGCCAGAAAAAACCTCTAGAAAAAGAAAAAAGATAAAAATGTAACAAATGTGAAAGCTATTACTAGATGGAAAGTATAGCGGGAGAGATGACTTTTGGTTCCCCTGTGTTTTAGAGTGCTAAACACGAATCTGAGATTTGACAACAAAAATTTTAATGGGGAAACATCTATTTTGACACAAATAACCAAAATTTTCGGGTTTTGCGCAGTTTTTTATTTTATTTTTTGCAAAAGCTACTAACACTTTCATGGAATATTCGAAAACTAGAATAAATTTCCTAAAAAGGTGAATCTATTGAATTTTTTATAAGGGTAACAGATATTAGAAAATTTAAGCGAGAAAATCAACCTAATGTTATCGCTCTGTCGCTCATTCCATAGCCGCCGCGCTCCACGTTCCTTCCCTTCTACGAGCGCTTCTCGAGCTTCGACTGCTAAACATTTTCTTAACATCGATTTGTATTCAGCCATCACGAAAGTGTAATACAGTTTTTAATATGTACGTTAAACCAACAAAAGTAATAATGCCAAGTTGTTTTATTTGTGTCGAACAAGTCAAAGGTATTAGTCCCAAAGATGCTTATAGGTTCTGTATATTTAGGAAGTAAGTTACATTCCCGTCCAGCTCTTGTAGAAGTGAGTGTAACCGCGTTTGCACAGTGCAAGAAGCTGGAAAGGTAACCTGGCAACAATCCCACTTTGTAGGCTGAAACTTAAATACCTTTCTATCAACGTTCCACTGCCGTCCTTCTGAAACCTAAATAATATCTCTCAACTTTCCATTGCTGAGGTGAAAGTGAGAATGCTATTGACTGCGGTTCTTTCATTATGGTATGAAACTACTCACATGCAGCACGTTTAAAAACAAGAAAGACCTACAAAACTGTTATTTCTGTGAAGTTGTTTTGATTACATTATGCTAATTTTTTCTTTTAATTCTCGTAAATTCAATTAGTTTTCGGGTACCAATAAAACGTACGAATTGATATTCTCCAATGTCCTTGTGCACACCAGTAAGTATATAGCCCGGTTTAGTACGTGTATGTAAGAGCCCGAAAGAAGTAAGACAATTTGTGAATTCTACAGGTAAACGTAATGGTCAGAACCATCGGAGGTACCCCTGATAGTTACCTGCGCACTTTTATTCGCCTTTTGTAGGTTCAATACTTGAGTGTGCAGAAACTCTCCGTGAACCATGTTCAGTAAATAGCGAGAAAATAATGGACGGCAAGAAAGTTTGCTTCACGTTTCCAGATGGGCAAATAAATATCTATAGTAAAGAGAGAAGGAGCGGAGTTGTAACGCGAATAAAAATTCTTGTGCCTTTGGAGAGGATGAGTAGGACTTGCAATCAAGTGATGACCTTTTCCCAAGTACTAAAGAAATGATGGTAACTAAATGTTGAGCTGCGATACCCCGAGCTGAGTCTGCCCTTACTTCCACTTACTTGTGCTAGGTTCCTTCCTTTCTCTTTCGTGACCTTCCTTGATCACCTCTTGTTCTTTTCGATCCCGACGCTTTTAAAACTAGGATATCTTTCATTTTCCTCATTTTTGTCCCCCCTCAATTTTTGTCCTCAATGTTATTGATTTTTCGTTTCTGAGATATATTTTTTGGTATGTTGTAATTCAGGAGGGTTTTTAGTGGGTATGGTTCGGCGAGTCCCACACGCGAGGAGAGTCATGTTGGCTCTCCCTAGTGCGTAACTGCATTTTCCCTACCTGCACAAGTTTTTCGGGTTCCAATGACCTTTGATGTCGACACGAGCCGTAAAGTCCAACAAAAAAACGACGAATCGGGCGCTGTCAACTATAGTTGAATTATACACAGGCCCCTCCGTGGCTCAGATGGTAGCGTTCTAGCTCATCACCTATTCATCCCGGGTTCAATTTCCGTTGAGGTCAAAAAAATTGTAGCTTTTCACATTAACGACCCAGTTTATAGCTGTGACTACTAAAAAGCAAACCCTCCTTCCTCTATCCCCCTCCTGGTATCAATAACTCTTACCATTACTAACAACTCCTACTAACCCCTCCACATGGGTCAAGCCAATGGTAAACCCAGCGAAGTAGCTCACCGACTAACAATAGCCCTACCACCCACTTCCTACCTCCCATCGTTCCATGTAGATAAACTTCAATAACAGGCTACATTTCCCAGTTACAAATACTATAATAGTTCAGTTACACACAGAGACCGGAACGTCGGGGTTGAAGGAGGCGCCCTAGGAATAGCTACACACGAACTTGTTTCAAGTTATCACTACAAGTTTGTCTGGGATTTACTGGAAGCTAATGAAAGAAAATAAGCTGTATATGATGTCGATGTAATCGTTGTGAGTGAGCAACGAGCACTGGCTTTGATCTGACAAGCGGCGAGACGAGTCTCTTCGACCTTCTACTCTCACTCTCACCGACATTCAGTTTTTAATTTTCATTCAACTGTAGTAGAGCATAGGCGGTAGAATATTGTGACTGAAAATTTAAAAATTTGTGCATTACAGTGACAACGTGGTTCGTTGAGAATCTACCTTTCAAGATGAATTCAATAAAAATTGTTTGATTTAGCAGGTTACTTTACAATAACTGACTACCTGAGCAACCCTTGGAACAGAGGAGGGAAACTTACCTGAATGAAGTACACGAGGAGCCAAACTATTACAGCCACTGCCAAACGGCATATGAAACTTGGTTGTGCATCGGGTGCGTGTAAACTCAGGTTAGGATCTGCCACACCCCAATTCTCAAGACCAACCACCTTCAATGAAAACATACCATTAACTACCAGTTCGTCTATGAAATATATCCAAAACAAGTTAGGAATAAATTGGAAACCTCATAGCTGTGAAGAGGCCTGAAGCGATTCACTGACTTAGTTTGTGTCTAATAGTAATTCGTACATTGTTCATAAAATTGGAAGCACAAACATTAATGTACACAATGTTTGCGATTCTCTTTAACGTAGTGTATATCTTTGTAAATGATACATCGTATATTTTTGTTTTCGAAGGCCGCGAAAGGTAGCGTTATGACAACATCTCTTTTAATATGCAAAGGATTTTGTAACACCAACTACGATGGAAAAAAATAAACCGACATCTTCAAGAATGCGACAACAGTGACGACCAAACAGCGATCAACAAAATTCCGGTCGAGAGAAGTATTTCAAATGCTACTCTCACCTTCAAGAAAAACATGGTGACGATCAACTGCACAAAAATACTTATTTTTCTCTTCGCTTGCAACTCATTCCATTCATTGGCGACGAAGTACGACCTCCAGACGGAGACTGGAGGTTCGATACCTGCCAAGGCGGAAGCCCCGAGGCCGCCACCTCCGCCACCAGCGGCGGTCTCTGCTCGTTGCATTGCACGTGGGCGCTCCCAGTCGATGAAGAAGATGTCGATGGTGAGTTGTCTCCAAATCATCCACAATACTTGAATGATCTGCCAAAATACTTTGTTTATTAGCAATGTGAATAATATTCTCCACTTAATATGATAATTATCAAATTCGTATGTTTTGGATAGTTAGTCTTTATTTTCACACTATTTATTTACTTACATTATTATTGTTTATTTACTGCCAAAAAGGCCGTTACACGCTGCGTATGACCAAGCAGAGAACAATAAACTAATTTACTCTCCGGAAGCAAGATAGAGACCATCCCATCAATTCCGATCAAGGGCCCTAATGCAGCGGCGCTACTTAATTACTTTCGAATAACTCTCTTGTTTTCTTGTCAACAATAAATGGATTAAGGCTTGGCGCCCAAAATGTTAGGAATTATTTACCAATTTTGTTGTCCCCTATTTAGAAGCACGTTCAGTATTAAAATTGCCACAATGCAGTTGCGTGCCCATGCGGAGGCGGAGGGGGCAGTTCGCTCCGACCCTCGTTATTTAAGAGGCCTCTTAATGGGTCACTAAATTATTTAAACATGTAAATTTGGACATATATATTAAACCCGTGAACAAAAGCTTGTTAATAAATAAAACTCAAATTTCAATTCTGCATCAGAGCTTTGGATATGTATTAATAGACATGAAAACACGTTTGTGTATGGGAGCCTCCAAACATATTAGTGTAGGGACCTCCAAAAATACTCCCAGCGTGGGCCTCATGAGGTACTTTACTGCCACAGTGATCCCATTTGCAAAAATTGAGAATTCAATATGTCTTTCTCTGATGAAGTAAAATAAAATAGGTTTATATTTAACTCAAAAATCCCTCATTTCTTTCTAAGTTTGATTTCAAGTATACTGTGGTGCGGTTTCGCGTGATTGATGGATGGCGTAGAAAGTGAACGTACGAATATATGAAATTAGCTCTGGAGATATGATAAAAATAGAAACGTAATCACGTTCCTCTCCATTTATCATTATCCGATTGACAAAGAAAAACATAATTATTCTCGCCATAACAAATATATTTGTTAGAAGACATAAACTTACTTTTAAAGTGAATGAAACGATGACATAAGTCTTCACAATATCTTCGTGTTTCGAAGACGGAAGAAGAACGTGGACAACCGTTTGGCCTTTGTAGAAGCAAAAAGTGTGCAAACTTAAAGATGCCATGACGAGAAAGAAGGCGTTGGCGAGATTTCCACAAGTGAAGAGAATAAGTTCTCCCAGAGTGAAAAGATCGATTCCCAAGCGGCCAGATCGACGAGAAAAGCTCCATGTCTCAATCCCTGACCATACGACCGCCAAGGAACTAAACACACCCACTGCAACCTGCGAAGAGAAGGAAATTTGACTTACATATACCCCACGATGACACTGAAGCTCAAAATGTTTGCTCGCGATTATCTCCTGAACGACCCATCATATGTTCACGCGGTTTTCATGCACGTTCTATAAATTGCCTATACAATAATCGATCATAAAAACCTCTATTTTGATACAGTAAAAACTAAATAAATAAGCCGCTTGTAATTAGGGGCAAGGAAAAGAACACGGAATTGACTCTTGATATAAACTTTCATGAATGTTCATAAGAAAAGTTTCGGATGTGTTGAAAAAATATCTATGCCCCGACAACGTAGCTGCAACGGTGTATAAGTTCATTAATCCACTTGAGAGAAAAAAGTGTAAATAAAGATACCAAAGACAATTTTTTTTAGTGTGTCTGTTATAATTGTGAAAAGAAGCCTTTTTGACCTTGCCTTTGACAAAATGGTAGGTTAATAGCGAAAAGTACCTCTACGGCGTGAGGTAAGTTGCTCGGCATGTCATAAACCACAGAGAACGTGACGGGCAGTAACGTATTCGCTTCGATTTGCTCCTTGGATACTTCTCCGTAGCGCACTACAAGCAAAGGAGAATAAATGCGTCCTTGGTCTTCAGGTCCCACGAAGCGCACCCTGCGGCACACCACAGAATGAGTAAATTACGGTAGAAAATAGGTTCCATCATATGAATTTTAGAATGAATTTTGAATCTTCCAAAGTCAATTATATCGAAACAAACCATACAACTAAATGAATATTTTGTCAAACTGCCTATGTTTATTAAGGCATAAGGTGTTTACAGTAGCTTGACGGTTAATGTACTTATATATCAAATAATATATTCCAAAGAAATTTACGTTTCTTCTGCTTCAACATTTCAACACAGATATTTGCTTAATTTTGTGCAATCTGGGTCCCAAGTGGCAGTGGGAGAGACAAGTGAATTGAAATACACAAGTCCAAACCCGGTGCTATCCACCCTGAAGATGACACGGAGAATTAGATTTCAAAACGTCAGTAGAAGCAAATACTCCTGCTGAAATGTTGAAACAGAACAAGAAAGCGGACAATATCCGAAATGTTTATGGAAGTAAAGCAATACCATCATCAAAATCATACATAGAAGCATAATGCAAGAAACAAAACGAAGAACGAAGAGTAGATTCTAACCTGAGTTCACACGATTGCATGTACCGGATGACTACAGGATGCGAAGAGGGATCAGAGACAGATGCAGGGATTCCGCTGAGGGAATCCACTGGGAAGAGACGCCGCACCAGGAGCCAGCGACTCGGCTCTTCGCCCTGAGGGCAACCGAAACTTAAAATGAAGCCCGACATCATGAACGTTGACGGCTAAAAGATGGAATCGAGGAGCACCTGGACCTCAACCTCACGTATTTCAGAATTATAATCATACACATTTAATAAATAATTTTGTGTGAACAAGTATTCAACAAGACTTTTTCCCGAAAAATTTCCAAAATTATGAAATAAATGTATATTATTTAACTAATAAGTGATTAAAATTAAGTAGTTCCTCCTCCCCCCCCCAAAAAAAAAACAGTCCGCATAGAAAACAGCAAAACAAGCAATCTGAGAGTGGAGACCATCTTACTTTCCATATTCGGATATCGTAATTATTTCCACATTTATATCATTTTTTAAAAAGTGGAAACGTTCTGGTCATGAAAAATCGGAAATTTCGTCGGTGTACAGGACCGGTGCTGAATAGGGTTGCTGATTGCTTAACGGTTGCACCGCGTAAACCGAGGAAAAATTTATGGTCCTGTCCACCGACTACGTGCGCTTGTTTGTCTGACGACAATTGGAGAAATCCCATCAGGAAAATTCAACGTATTTGGACAGAGGATAGAACTTAGGGAAGGAAGACGCTGACACTCTGTTATCGCAGTTGGACTAATTTTTATAACCATGTTAAGCATTATGACTTTCTTTGATCTTTCCCACTCCATATCATGGTTGCTGTATGCATTAATTAATCAAATATCAGCAGTTTATCTAGCCTACACTTCGAAATCGATATACGACAGTGGTTTGGTAACATTTCTTAACATGCCTATTATTTTCACAAGTAACATATTATTTTAATTTGGGTTTTAGGGGTATGGGGTTCTTGAAACCTCTGAGCCCCTCCGTCATGGATGGACTGTAAATCACCTGGTTGTTGTGTGGAATGCGTCCAGGCCGCATGTTTCGCACCAGCACGGGGACTGCGAGCAGAGAGGACGTCCCCGAGCCATCGTCATCCACGCGCACAAACAAGTCGAGAAACTCCGCAGGTGCATTGCGCTGCAGCAGACGACGCGCCGGCAAGCGACAACCGATGTGACGGGGAGCAGCAAGACGCAGTCCAACGCGGGCGCCGTCCGTTTCTGCCCAAGAGTCAGGACACAGGAGCAACGCCGACATACCGTCTGCGAAACCCAGCGGCTGCCCATCAGCAGCTGTGCGCCAAGCAATCAGACGCAATCCACTTCCCTGCGGGACACCAAATGAAAGAAGCCTCTAAGATACATTCAAACCGGGGTACAAAATGTCAGCAGAATGTTGACTTTTTTTATGCTTTATTGAATTATACTTGCCACTTTTAAACTATGAAAGTCCGTAATTAATATGAATATTAACAAACCATGTAACATCCTAATGGGTAATTAATCCCTAATTTACTTCTTTTCAAATAAATTGTTCTTGTCACCTTTAACATAATTGTACATGACTTTTGACAATTGGATATGAACTTGAGAAATTAATTAATACTAAGAAAAATTAATATGACTTTAACCTCCTCGTAACATTCTGGTAGGCCTGAATTCGTTTCTTGAATTCAGGGCAACCAGTAGGTTGAAGCACTAAGTCGGTCCAGAGCTTGGTTACACAGTTGGTTGAAGGAATACACAAAAGATAAGAAGAACATACACATTGGAAAAGATGGTGAAGAATATACATGGCTGAGGAAGGCTGAATACCGAAACAGACCCGTGAATATTTTTTGAATTAATTCCAGAGGTAAATAAATAAATAATTCATTGCCAAAAAGCAGCTTAAAAAATGGATATGATCATGTGGAGGATAACAAGCTACTGAATTTTACCACCAGAAAGTAAGTTCCTGATCAAATTACTGAAGGTAAATATGGAAAAAGAAAAATTATCTTTAACATCAAACTAATTTATTCAATTATAGCTTGACAATAGCCATGATTTATGGCTTAATTGTAAGATACTACGTTTGTTCCAAATTCTGACCCATCCTCCCGTACTACAAATTAGTTAAAATATAAAAAAATATTTAGTTTTTCTTGATACTACAGGTATTGTTATAGTAGAACTTGTATCAGGAAACATGTACATTAAAATTTGTCCCATTTAAGATCTAATATAGCTTTTTTCTAGAAGCTTAAATCTTATAAGCAATGAGTAATTATTTCATGGGATTGTCTTCAAAGAGGCATATTTCATACACAAATTAAGTTAATTGTTCATTGCAATGCGTAACAGCCATTTAGTAACTAAAAGATGAGCATGAAAATGAGAGCAGGTTAGTCTTATCTTCCATTGTTCAAAATAGGAGGATTCAAGAATTATTGTTACCCAATATATAAAAAATATTTTTAAATGGTTTGGTAATATAGTCCCCATCCGAGCCTTCAATCCTTGACTCACTGAAAATGGCTAAGCCACTGAAAACATTTTATGGGAACTATAAAAACAGTTCTTCAACTAAGAATATTATCATACATAAGATTCAAAGAAAACAACAACAAGATTCTAAACGAAGTGAAACTATGCTTGTAAAATCAAGAGCGTACATATATTATAATTATATTTCGGGGTTGGGGGGATAACACACACATATAGTGTATAGATATGTATATGCACTGATGATATCCCAAATTTCCAAGTTCTCTAAGGGCAGGTGATATTTAAGAACCTAATCTGTTTACTTTCCTTCTATCTGAGTGCGGGAAAAAATAACTTTTTGGTTTCATACCTAAAAATTTTGTATTTAATTAATTGAAACTAAATCATTGTGCATTATTTCATGCAGAATTATTCTTAATCACTCAAATTTAACAGTGCATATTACATGTTCCCAGCACAATGTGCATGCGCTCAAATGCATCTTCTATTAGTACTTTTTAAACAACTTATAACAATTTCAAAAACTATTTTCTTGCATGATTGTGTTGTCTTATAGCTCATATTAATTTAGTTTTATGTGTACTCAACTTTGGCACGGTTGTGTACATAAATTCTGTAGCCCCATCCTGGCCCGGGTTTTTCTCCGTTTTTCCTTCTGGTAGAGTCGGATTTATCATACAGGTTCTCTAGGCTTTGTCTAGGGGCGTGTTTATTGTAACAATAAATCGTGAATTTAGTGTTTTTTCAATTCTTATGATTTTTAAACACTATACTCAGAATAATCTATAGTTCGATAATAACTTGTACATGTAAATTTACAAACATATTTGCGTTAAATTACAAACATATTGACATTATATATGTATTATAACTCGCAGCTAACTTTTTATCTTATCTAGGAACTTTTGCTGAAATTTTTGAATCCGCCTCTGCCTTAGGGCCCTTGATCGGAATTGATGGGATGGTCCCTTGCTTGCTTCCGGAGAGTAAATTAGTTTATTGTCCTCCACGTGGTCATACGCAGTTTGTACTGTTTTTTGACAATAAATTTATTTATTTTTAAAATTTATTTATTATTATGTTGTCGAATTATTCCACGAAAAGCATTTCGTACCAATCTGTTCAAGATGAATCATTGTTGTTTTTTTGTACAGGTAGATTATGGTATGTTTTTATTTTTCTTTCAAAAATGTTTCATTCTATGTTTGTACTTCATCATCATTATGACCTGTAAGAGCATAATAATGTTCAAAATGCAGGATGAAACATTCGTGAAAATAAAATAAAATCATATATCTTTCAAAAGAGTCTTATAATTTAAAGTGAAATATACTTAGTGCACTTGCAAAGTTATCGTGCAAATCTGGAACAGTTAAGGGCAAAATTTATTCAGAAAACGTGAAGAAAAGGATATTACCAAAAGGAAAACTTACTTTTGAAGTATATTTTGTTATAATCCTCCTCCGATTCAGAACAGTCAGAGCCTCTCCTTCAGAATAGAACAACCAAGGAACAACTCCAGCTCCTTTTGTTTGAATGAAATTGGAATCCAAAAATATCTTACATGGACTTCCTGTGTACTTTTCATAGAATAAAACCATGGTACACATATTAGCCAGTGTCTGACAAGCAGTTGAGTTTTTCATCTACAGATTGAAATTTCATGGTAAAAACTTGAAGAAGAAATGTTATTTCATTCCCTTCTCTATCTCTTTTACCTTGCAACCCTTCACTGATGATAATAGATATCTCTGTAAGAACTGAGAAAGTACTTTTACTCCATTTTCATATTCTATTATGTAAGAGTTTCTGTCATCTGGCCACTGAAGCAAAATGTCAATAGGGATGCAATCGCCATTGTCAGTAGCCCGCATCTTAGGGGCACATGTACAATTATGACTGGAAGTTTTACCTCTATTTGTACCACAAGGAACACAGTGTCGAAGAAATGAATCAGGTACAGTATCTCCCTCACATTTTTCACAATATGAATGGTTTTTAAAAATTCCATTTAGCATTCTTTCCACTAAAAGGTAGTAATATTAAGAATTAATTAAAGAATGATATGCTATACATTATTTTCTATAGAACTTACCAAATATCATTCCATTTCCACATATTTTACAAGGAATTTTATCTACGAAACCTGTCATATTATAACATGGCAAACAAGTGCTCCGGTCCTCTGAAGGAAATGTATTTACAGGGCATTGTGTGCATGTAGGAAATTCCATATCATTTGATATAACTAACTTACTCCGATCATCACAAATACATGATAAACCTGAAGAAACAAAGTATCATTAAAAAAATTCTTCAGGTGACATGAGCAATACTACATCAATTAAAGTTTTTAAATATAAAATCATATTGACAAAAATGTGAAATAAAGTATGTGAATGACACCTTACTTATTCAGAAACTAAATAATCATATACTTTACGGTCAGAAGCTGGTTTCAAGTTTTTCATTGCAGGACAAGGAACACATTTCAAATGTATGACATTAAAAATCTCATTTTCCTGGCATGATGTTGGGTTTGTATTAGAGAATAACTCACAAGAAGTACTTTGAAAAATGTTAAAAACTATCATACAAGTAAAAATATTCGATTTAACGCATACATTGTACAAAAGGCGTAATACATTCATTAAACGCGACATATTAACGGATATCAATCATACATCAATGCACAGTGTCAACGAAAAAGTTTGTCGTAAAAGGGAATAATTCTAATTGTTTAGGAAACGCGTCCTTGGTTACCTAGCAACAGCGAGTTACTTGGAAAGGGATGCAAGATGGGAGTTATCGGAGTGCTGATTGGTTGATCAAATGTCGCGAAAGATTCAAAACGCCTTAAGTATAACAACTAAACCAGATTTTGGAATTTGAGACAAAATAAGTTTATGTTCCATTCTGACACATAGGAATTGTGTAAAAACGTTTTAAAATTAATTTAATTCTCCAAAATGTGTGTGACAAGAATGGTACAAACTTTGAGCAGAATGGTTATCTTTCTGAATCAAAACTATTTACTTTCTGCGGAGTTCCTCAAAGTTCAATTTTACGTCTTACCAGTTGAGTTTTTACTGTACACAAACTATATCTCATCTACCACTCACGTGATTGCAAATTGGTGTTCTTTGCTGGCGACACTAACTTACTACGAAAGCGTGTCAATACTCAGAAAGTTCTATCTAACCTCGTGTTTTGGTTTCATTCAAAACTCTCATTACTAAAAAAATAGAATCCATGTCATTTCTCAATAGTGTAACGAAATCTCATCCTCATGTATCACTTGCGATAAACGAAACACAAATAAAAACTATTAAGATGCCTAAATTTGTAGGGCTCCATATTCAGGACAACCTCGAATGAAATTGTCACAATAATAATTTCAATTTCTAACTAAGCAAATTCTGCTGTGCCGTCCGAATTCTAGTCAATGCTTTTGGTTCACACACATTTCTCGCTGCATGCATTTTGCACACGTTTATTCATATTACGATACAGCATTATTCTTGGGGTGAATCCTCCCAGAGTATTCAAACTTTAAGAATTCGAAAGAGGTTAGTTCGAATTGTAAAACTTACCCTGAAAACTCATGCAAATCTTTATTTCATGAATTAAATAGTATACATCTCCCTTATATTTACTTTTATAAAGCGACCGTGTTTTTTAAGACAAAATTTTAAATCTCACGACTGCTTTTGAAGAAACAGTCTAGTTTACGAACATAATGCTGTTAATACGGCTAATACTCAACGTCCTAGCCTGACAACCACTCTTTGCAAAAAAACGCCCATTCAGCAATAATTTTGTATAATTCCATTCCCTTCCCCCACAAAAAAATAATGAATTTGAATCTCTTCAAATCCGAAGTTAAAAGCTTTCCAGTGCGCTGTTGCTTCTATGATGTTAAATAACTTATTGAATTTAATAAAATAAGTTAATGTCAGTTTCAATTTTCCAATAAATATTGTTTTCCGTGCAGTAAAGTTTCGGAATTAATGACATTTCCGCCTGTGTGAAAATCCGTCTCTACATGAAGTAAAACGAGAAAAACTCGGGATAGGATAGGGCTTGAGAGAAAATGTATACAACCGTGCCAAGGTCGCGCACAATTAGAAATAAAGAAAAAGATTTGAAAACAACATATGCATGAAAAAAGTAATTTAATCAGTGTTTAGAGTACTATTAACAAAAAGAGTATAAAGTATGAAAGACAGTATTTTCATACTTTTCATATATATTTTAGTTTCATTGTTGTTGAATATATCGTTTTTCTAGACGCAGTCTCACGTTTAATGCCGCTTGAGTCCACGATGACCCCCATGTGAAGGAATATACTATATTACCTTTGGGAAAGGTATGAGAAGGGGATTTCGGATTTTTTCATTATTCTCACGTGTCACCAACGCACCACCCCCTCTCAAGAGGTGACGGGGATGCTTGTTGTCACGTAGTCAGTCATATGTGTATCACGTTTGGTTGAAATTGGTCCTGGCACTTTAGAATTATGGTGGGATACATACTTGAAACATTCCATCCTCCATTTCACACCTATAGGGGTGGATTCACTTTTTTGTACTATGTCAGAACCCTTCACGGGCATGTGAACTGCAACTGTCAAAGTTTCATCACATTCGGACGAATGGTGTAGGAACACATAAAGGACAAACAGATATTTATTTTTATGTACATAGAAAAACCTCACACATCGTCGGGCAAAATTGTCTAAAAAAATCCAGACCCGTGATTAGGTGTTGTAACTACCTCAGTAGGGTAAAATATATGAATTCACAGTACCAATTTTTCTTTGAATGTTGATGCAATTTTTATATGTTTAACAATGGAATAAATAATTTTAAAAAATTTGTTTTACTTGTGAATTGTTTTAAAATTCCAGTAATGTCCAGTAATGATGTACGTTTTTAGTTTCTTTTCAAATTCCGGGCAACGTCGAGTAGTTCCGCTCGCATATGTATTTAAATTTTTTTCTTCTTCATTTTATTTCTTTTTTTGAACCCGGTTTCTCGACCATCCGGCAACTACCTGGATTTTCTTTATCTCCTTTTGTTTCTAGTGTGTTTTCTATCTGATATCTCTTCATATCCATCTTATTTCTTAATGTTCTTCCTCCTCCTTTCTCTTCTCCCTTGTTCCCGGCTGTCATATCTGTTTTGCCAGTAATGGCTGTGCCTACGTTGTCGTATATACTACTGAGGCATTGCATTCCCCGTCCCTACCGCGAGGAGGTAAGGAACATATTAAAGGATAATGAGAAAATAGAAAATAAAACACTCAAATGTTTTGTCTTTCACCTTCGTCAGCTACGATGAAGTGATTCTTCTCTCTTCGGTTTGGTGGACACAGCCTTAAAGCCTCATGGCGATCATTACCAAGTACCTTCCAAAGTTGGTCGTTGGCGAGTGGTGCGACCGCTTCCCCATTGGTTAGGATAGTCAAATATTCGATGCTGGAAGGTATTGGAAGGCTGGTGGACAAGGACATTCCAGCCTCGAGTCCAAGACAAAGGAGTCGCCTTCCTTGTCGATCTGACTAAACATCCGTCGAAGAACGCCAATAGTGCGCATAAATTATATCGTAATTCAATCAAGTTCGTATGTAAGCAAATAAGTGGGGATATAATACGAGCAATAACTATACAATTATAACAGTTATATGAGCTTCAAATAATATTTATTGAAGTTTTTATTACAATTATAACCTATTCTTGTTTAACTCAGCATGCCGCGTGCGTTTTAGCTACTAATGTCGCTATGAAATTTTGTTGTTACATTAGATGGCATAAAATGAATAGGGCATATAGCTATGTATTATTAATAGTTATTTTAATTGCAATAAAGCTTCGAAAATAGTTCTGGTATTGCGGGACAATAATTATAAGTTAAATATATATTCCACGAATTTCAATTTCATAATAATTGCAACAAAATAGTAACAGTCACGCCTTGTTTTTAAAACAATATGAATCCCAATACGAATAAGTTTAACGTAGGCGATACAAGCAACTTAAAGTTTTCGTTCGTAATATTTTGAAAGTTGTAAGAGGTAGAATGATATGTGTTCATATCACATCATTCGACGTTTGACTTACACGCAAGTCACACAAAGTGGTTTAAGATTGAAATTCGAATAACTGGATCAACTTCACCATTAGTTGACTTTCGCTTTTGTAAATGAAATATTAATTATTCTGAATTTGAATGAGCTTAATTCCCAACAAAACGAAATATTATTATAATTCTTAATAATTTTATTATATCTGATCGACTTTTTACTGTTGATACAAAATTAGTAGATTTTATTTATATAACATTTTGTAAACTTTTGGTAGACTGGTTGTAAATTAATTTATATATTTTTTCTAGTGACTCTTTTGAATAATGTCAATTGATACAAAATTCTACAGTTTCCTGTATCAGATGCCGTTGTTTCCGTTTTGAAATCGGGGTTGCAACAGGTATCTCCACTGCTAAAATAAATTATATATATTTTTTATAATGTGGTACATAGTTCTTTTTTCTTTTTTTGCGGAAAAAAATTAATAAAATTTGTTGATTCAATTTCAATTTCTTTTTTAATTTTTGAAAAAGTGGTAAATGGAGGTATTTTTGCAAGAAATTATTATTTATTGTTACTTTTACGACAAAATACGATCAGTACAAAATGTCAGTGTTTCCTCTATCATATGGCGTTTTTGACTCTTCGTTGTGAAAGTGGGATCTGGCGACAATTACTTCCATTCCTAAAATTTGATTTGTTAATAATTTTTGTAGGGGGATAAAATATTTTTTGCGGTACAAAATGACATAAAAATTGTTCAAAACAACCTGCGGGGTTTCCGAATCAGTGGGGTTGTGGATGACATAAAGAAATGATATCGATACATGTATTGAACTATCGAATTCAGAAGTAGCGATATAGGGCACTCTCAATGGCGTCATCTCCCCACCACTTTACTACAAACTTGAGGGGAAATCAAGAGTTTGACTTGAAACTACGTCAACTGTCATTGTGACCTAGTACTTATGACAAAGGAAAGGTATTTCAATATGATAAAGTCCACGTATTTGAGTAGATTCGAGGGAGTTGTCCGAGATCGTTACTTAGACAAAATTTCGTGTTTGGGTGGACTGGATCCACATGAAATGACAGGGTTTTCGAGGAAAGTGGAGGAAATGCCTGCCATAACATGCGCTCAGGTTCAAGAGTAACTGGTAAATACGGTTAGTTTTACATATTCAGACAGTTATTAGGCCTTACGAGTTAAGTGAATTTGAGTTGAAATGGAGGTGAGTAATTTAGGAGAAACTTGAGTTCCACAGTCTCTCCAGTTTCTAAAAGTCTGTGTGCCAACATTCACCACATCTGAGCCAGTGCATGCACCAGGAAACTCTTCAAGTTCTTCATTCATACTACCATCTTCACTCTTTACATTTATTTCACCTTCAACAGTAATATTCTCCTCAGACACTCTGTTTATATCGTCCTCGTCAGTAATTTCGGTAGCGATAAACTCCAACTTCTGATTTGAGATCCAACCCGGATGTTTATCGTCTCGACTAGGAGAACCTACACAAACAGAAAACAATATTTAAATCAGAATAAATCTTGTCGAAACGAGACATTGTGGAAATATCGAAGGCATGTACTGTGAGTATTTCAGAGGTTATAATACAAAGCGTGCAACGGACAATACATTTACTCCTATGCTAGTGTAACAATATTTTATACGAATGGTAATTGATAAACAATTTATTTCTTACCTGACATAAAATGGTCTTCGCAAACCCAAAGATCTTTCGGAATTTCCCTAGGAAACTCTTCGAACAAAGTTTTCCCATAAAACGCAAGTTAATTAACACAAAGAAATACAATACATGGATCACCCAAGGGATAAGGATTTCTTCAAAAAACAAACGCCGTTTATATTATCTTTCAAA
>NNCF01127629.1:273788-287752 GCA_002313205.1 Laupala kohalensis
AATTGTGTAGCCCCATCCTGACCCGGGTTTTTCTCCGTTTTTCCTTCGGGTAGAGGCGGATTTCTTATTCATGTTCTCTAGGCTTTGTCTAGGGACGTGTTTATTGTAACAATAAATCGTGAATTTAGTGTTATTTCAATTATGATTTTTAAACACTATACTCAGAATAATCTATAGTTCGATAATAACTTGTACATGTAGATTTACAAACATATTTGCGTTAAATTACAAACATATTGACATTATATATGTATTATAACTCGCAGCTAACTTTTTATCTTATCTAGGAACTTTTGCTGAAATTTTTGAATCCGCCTCTGCCTTAGGGCCCTTGATCGGAATTGATGGGATGGTCCCTTGCTTGCTTCCGGAGAGTAAATTAGTTTATTGTCCTCCACGTGGTCATACGCAGTTTGTACTGTTTTTTTGACAATAAATTTATTATTATGATTATTATTATTATTAAACGGTTCAACCATTGGCTCGTCTTTCGATGAGGTGTTCTTTCGTGCATTTAAACTTGCAATTACTCGCTGGTACTTAAAAAATCTCTTCTTCCCACACGTTTGAAACTTTCTGCCCAAACGGTTGTAACATGTTTTCACACAGTACGTTTTTGTCATAATAATAAGTAAAGTGAACAGCAGTGACAGGAATACTGCACCTACGTAGCTCAAATGTACCGCTCAATTTCCCCTTAACATCGCTTAGTTCCTCAGCTCCGTATAGAAGTCAGCGACTCGTATAGAAGGCTATCGAGAATGCTCTATTTGTTTAAGATTATCGAGAGCTGATCGAGAGCAATCGGCAGCGCACTTGCCGGGGTGTAGAAATGAAGTGAATTGTTATATTATCTAATTTTTTTCATATGATGTATCTTAGACGAAGAGTATTCTTTTATACTTCTTGAAAGATGATATAATCTTTTATACTCGGAGCAGGGCCTGGAAACTAGATACCCGCTAAATGTATGAGGTTTGAAGCTTCAAGTAGTTAGTATAGTAGACTTGCCAGACTGCGCTACCANCTCGGAGTATGTTTTTTTATACTCCTTCAACCTTACTTTCGTCTCCTGTTCGTAGTGTTCTTGTCTTATGAACATGTTTTAAACTTTTTTCTTTTCGGGTATGTATTGTATCGAATTCCTTGGAATATGTTAATTATTAAGTACTTAGTGATTTACAAGTAATGAGTATAAACGTTTTATCCAACTTCAAGTATGAAAGTGTAATTGTTGAAGTTCTATCACAATTTCATAATATAAACTATGTGATTCAGATTTTTATTTTGCCATTTGTATAATTGCTGTTATATTACTTATGACATAATATATATTATTTACTCATTCATATCATTGTCAAATAAATTATGCAGACTGTTTTATGGTTTGGATACTGATGAACACATATAAGGCTACCTAAAAAATTGTAGTTTAAAAAACATGTTCCATTATGAAACATATTCTGAATGCATTTCTCTTTTAAACAACAAGTACAACTCGAATTATCGATTATTTCTTTTAGGAATGGATTGGTCGAATGAGCAGACCCTGTTTTTTATAGGGCTTTATGAACAGCATCCTGTGTTGTGGGATCTTAAACACTCAGATCGTAAAAACAGATCAAAATGTCATGAAGCATGGATGCAAATTCAAAAAGAATTTGATGATTCCATTTCGGTCGTTGATCTGAAAAGGAAGAAAGAATCCCTCATGGCCTCATACAGGTGTTTAAGGAAAAAAGTATGGGAATCCGAAGCGATGGGAACTGAAACAGACGTGTTCAAACCAAGTTGGTATGCATTCGAGGCAATCGATAGATTTATGAAGGTGAAAGGAGAAAAGAACTCTTTGACTAACTTTGAGGTTTGTATTCTTAACCAAGTGATTATTCTACCTCTGCAGAATCATTTTTACAGTAATGAATTTCTATGAAAGCGTTTACATATATGTAAATGTGTATAGACATGTGCTGTATGTCTAAAATGTGTATGGATATGTACCGCATTGACTTAAATATATATAGACCCAATAAACGTGCACCGGTTGTCTGAAGGGGAAAACAATATACGGTGTCTCTTGTCACTCTTGCACATTGGCTTAGGTGGGAGATCTCAATTCCCCTTCCTTGAGTGCTGACTGCTGTGCAGAGACAAACATGCTTTGAATACCTTATCCCCTCCAAGTGGGTGTGCGAGCGAGTAGGTCACACTTCTCAGTATCTTTTGTGTCATGTTATCACGGATAACCTACTGCAGAGACTGTTGAGTCTATTTGCATTTAAGTCTATGGTGTGCTGAAGAGAGGTGAAGTTTGGTGTAATACAATTGCAATATGAATTACATGATAGAGATTTATTTTTTTTGAGTTTATCTTCAGTGGTCTGATAGCTTGGACTGTAAAGCACTGGCTTCATCTTCCTAGCCACTCTAGGCTATTTAAGTACATTGTGACTAATCTTCAGAGCAACTATTTGCATTTGAACACTGTTCCCTCAGTAATGTGTATCTCACAGCCTGCAGGCATGTACCCTGTCTTCATAAAACAGGTGCTGGTGGTAAAATAAGATTAGGGCAACTTTTTTATTAAGCTGCAATTGTTGTGATTGACTTAAAAAGAAACTCTTTACAGAAGTTATTACATCATTGACTGAAAAATGTGGAAAACATATTCCATGTTTGTAAATTAAATGAACTTTAGTGTAGCATTGTGTGAAAAGGAAAGTAGTTCTCCGTTATTGGTTGATTAGATAATTAGCTAGACAATGGGCACTGCCATTTGATTCAGTTGGTCACATTGTTTAGCGACGGATTCTCCAGGAAGGTATCTATGCAAATGGATATGATTTGTGTTTGGATGATGGGTTGCTACTTTATTTTTACATTCATAAGAGGGATGTCTTTTTGCTATAGTAATAAATTGAAGACAAATTCTTGCTTTTAGATGATCTAATTCACTTAACTATGCCGACATTTCAATTACAAACATGATCTTCACAGGATAGTTATTTTTAACATACACTAATTCCATTGTATAAATATTTGTGAGTGTATTATGATGAGTGTAGTTTTGTGGATTGATGCAAGATAAAAGTTTGCAAGTTAGTAATTTGCATACAGCACATACGAAGACTGCACCATCCTTTTCAAGGCCGGAAATGGGAAGGGTATTTGTATGTATTCGTGTGATGGTCCCTGTATTTTATTGCATTTAAGGTATTATATGCATGTTGACTGAAGTCAAGATTTCCAACTATTCACAAAACTTGGAAATATTCAGCAAACCAGTTCTTATTAATTTATAATTAATGCTACTGAATTTTACTATTGGATGAGGACAATTATTTTGTGATCTTAAAAATTGATAATAAATTTAGTTTGTCGTTTGACTCTTTTTTTGATAAGGGGCACATTGTCTTCAGTTAGGTTATATGGCTGCCATTTCTGTTAGGACAGTATTTTCCACAGTTTTTGGTGAATTATTCTTGTAAATATCCTGTAATGTATGAAAATCTTAATATCATTGCATTTCTATTTCCATTTGCTATGTTTTAGTAGGTTTCGTTTGCTATGTTCAGCTGGAACTTTTGCAGAATATCAAAAGCTCGCAAAAGTTTCCCTATATAAACCCAGTTATTTAAAGTCAAATAATTCAAAATTTTGCGCTGTAAGGGTATGAAAATTCATCATCACTGGATGGAGAATGGTTCAAACTATCACTTAAAACATTTTTGTTGGGTACTTAAGCCTAGTCACTCTGAGGCGCACAATACCTTAAAACATGAATGTAAATTATTTAAAAATTAATTTTGAACTATTTATTAAGTGATTTTGAGTATGTTTTTGTATAATCATTTTGCTGGATCTTGCATTGTGATTATCTTTTACTAAATTAAATTTTTTTCATAACACTCTAATAATGTGTGTAATATTTTATATTTGTAATGGCAGTATCTTTTAATGTGTTTTAGTTAAAACTTAAATTGTAACCTTGTAGATTTAATATGCATTGAAACTTTGGCATGTGACCTTATCTCAAAAATTTTCTTTGATTTAACAAATTTAGCAAATCACTTTAATTTGTGGATTCTATTTCACAATGCGATTGCAGGATGACTGGTCCTGTGTAGCACAACTACATGAAGAAGAAATACAAAATACTGATGAGGTGGAATCCGCTTCTATGATTCATGGTGAGTGTCTCCACGCTATACATGTAAATATATATCCCCTCCCTTTATTTTTTTAAAAATCTGCAGCACATATGTCATTGCATTGCAGCTATTACATAAAGTGAATTTACTTTTTTCAGAAAACACACAAGTGGATTCACATCCAATTATTAGGCTGCAAGAAAAAAATCAATTTAATACTAACAGTCCCCATAAAAGGCGAAAAGGCCCTCCTCTAAGTGATGTCTCCATTGCTAGGAGTCTGAAGGAGGCCAGCAAAGCATTAACCACTTTGTCGTCTCGTCAGTCCCAACAAGCAGACCAGTGCTCAATGTTTGGACAGATAATAGCTGAACAATTGAGGCAGTTGAGCCCCAAAAATAGAATTCTAATACAAAGCAAAATATGCAACATTGTGAAAGAAGCATTGCTGCAAGAATTAGAGCATCCACCTTTAACTAAAGCAAACCAGGATGAGGAGCATGCTGCAAAGATGCGTATTTCAAAGCTTCAAGAAGCAGTGGAAGCTGAGAGACTAGCTCAGGAACGGCTAAAGACTATTCAAGAACGAATGAAAGTTGCGCTTCTACAGAATGAGCACCCAGAAATAGCTGCAGATTTCGCTGAAGAAGAGGCAGAGTAAATATTATACTATATTTGGTATTTATGAAAACATTTTTCTACTTGAATTTGTTAGAATGTCTTGCTATGTGGTTGTCTCTCTCTGTGCTCCACACTGGTATCTAGCATGAGATAGGTACATATGTTGTGGAAAGTGATTATAGTGATGAAGATGAACACTAGTAGTCACAAATTTGAGTTCAAATTATAGACACAATTTGAAGTCTTCGACAAATATTCAGATTCCTGTGAACAATTGTTTTAAAACATATACTGTTGAAGAAAGTAAGGCTAAAAATGAAGTTAGTGTGAATACACAGAAGAGACCTGTGAAAGTGAGTAATATTTCAAAGAAAAGGGAAGTATTTGTAATGTGAAAACAGTCATACACAAGGTTTAACTATAGAACTGAGAGAAAAGATGACTGTTTTCGAAGTAATGGGAAATTTGAAACTAAGTACCACATTTTTAGATCCTTCTTGGGGATAAATCATAAACTAGTGGAAGTTAAAAACAATTTCTGGAGAATCCCGCAGTGAAGTGTATTTAGTCTAAACATCCCTCTTGGATATCTTATTGGAAACTCATGTGTCAATGTGGAGGTAAGGAAAACAACCCAAGGAAAACTATTATGTAACTTTATTTAAATTGTATTTAAAATTTGAAACGCGCTACATTATTAGAAAGATGTTCAGATTTTTCGTATATTATGTAGTTAACTATTTTAAAAGTTCTTTTTTACTCTCAAACTGATTCAGTGATATAATAATTATTTTGTTGCATTATTTCTTCTATGCAATTCTCTATGTAGGGTTAGTTTTCTTTATGCTTCAAGAATCTCTAGTTTATATTTGCTACTTATATTTTAGTAGCTTCTGGTTAAATCAATTGATTAAATAGGAATAAATTAGTTAAAATGGCTCTAAACAAATACCTGCTGATGTAAAGTTTGAAGTAGGGTAGAAGCTGCACTTGTATGAGTGAAAATATTGGAGAATTTCATGTAAAATTTCTCCTGAATATGTTGGTTTATCTAGGTGTAATCCAAATTAAAAATTTATATATTTACATATTATGATTGTTAAGTAAACTCTGTTTACATGTTAAGTTTCTTGATGAAAATTATAGATGCATATGTTCTTTTATGTATTTTATTTTCAACTCAACAACACATGCAACGACCATTGCTAACACAGTGAAGAACAAGGTGTTACCAACATGGTAAAGATAAATGAACTCACAAACCAACAGTGGTGTCCAAGATTTGACATGTGAAATGAGACAAAAAGGAGGAATTCTGTATGCTGACCTATTCAATATTCTTCAATTCTGTACATTGCCAACATTACAGAAGTTGATTTCTTTCTGCATCAAGGGGTTTAAGGAAATGAAGAGTTCATCTCTACATAAATGGCATTACAAAATACTAATTCAAAGTATTTTACTTTTCACATTTTAAATCCAGTTCCATAAACTGTTAAAACAACATACAACAGATCCTGTTTGGCATCATTTTGGTTCATCCTTCTTTTGCATCATTTTTTCATTTTTAAAAGGTATTGTCATTATTATAAGATTTTTGTATGTGACACATCATTGACAATTAGCACAAGTACTATTTTTGAGTTATCATAAAAGTGGAGGGTTTGTACCTTAAAGTTTTCAACTTAATTTTTTTTTGTTTCTCACCTCTCTTGAAGAATGCAGGGATATTTGACTGTTGTGACTTTTTGCTTTCCACTAACAAAAAACCCACAAGAAGTTGCCTTTCTTTATTATCTTGCTCAGCTCTATCCCAGATTCACCACTCTGTTTTGGAGAAGAGACTTATTTTCAGAGGAGAGTTACTCTGTGTGGGATGGTGAGGATGATGAAGAGGTCAGTGGCTTCTGCACCTTAGATTTTTTTCTCCTTAGCTACTTGTTTTATTTGTAAGTGAAGAAGCTTCTTTTTTTTCTCCAGCTCCTCATCTTGTGCCTTTTTTTTTTTTTTTTTTTTTTTTTTATAAAATGCCAATATTTGGAGAGACGTCACCACAATTGGCACTTTTTCTTTTCTTGCTCTCTTTGTTCTTTTAACAGAGCTTTCTCCAGGCCAAAACAAAGCCCTTTTGAATGGGGATGGAACATATGACAGGTTAGGTTTCATGGAACCTGATGATATGCCCAATGGACCAAGTATTGTCATAACGAGCTTGGGTGTTTCATGTTCCACAGTTGGTGAAAGACCTGATGGACCAGGTACTGACTGTTGATTTATTGTCAATGTTTGTGGCTTCATCAACAATATTAGCAACCACTTCACATAATTCTTGCTCCTCCAGTGACTCAGAAATCATATTTTTGATTTTCATCCATATCTTTTGTCCAGAAATTTGTCTGCCTCATCACCTGTCCATTCCCAACACTAGTTTTGAATTCCATTGGTTTTTCTGTACCATCTTCTCTTCTATAATTAAAAAGAATTGATTTCTGAAGGCTTCCCCCATTAAAGATCTTGAAGTTGTAACATTTGAACACACTGAAGTTACTCTTACAGCCAAAGGGTTTTATGGTAGTAAACCACATGCTTTGAACTTTTGAATACTATCTAGAGCTTTCTTCAGTACTATGGGAAATAGATGTTTTTCAACTAGTGTGCCATTATGGACCAACTCACTTTCAGCAAGCAAAATACAGCCACATCTATAGGTTGTAACCAATGAGTGGCAATTGGTAATAGGTTGGCTAAGCACCAGAGATATGTGTGACGTGTAGCCATCTAAGAAAAACACAACTGATTTCAGTATGTTTTCTGCTATTTAATGAGGTTCAAATATATTCTATATAAATTCGTGGAATGTTAATTGTGTCATCCATGCATTTTCCCCACTTTCCTGTAGCCCATGATTCCGGCATACTCATTTATCTGTAAACAATCAAGGTGGAACATCTAAGTCATTAGAGCCCTCGCATATCTAAACATGAAGATGACAGGAAAAGACAGATAACAGTTGATTAATACATTATATTTTTTTTAATGGGCTAAATTCTGAACCCTTTAATTTCCTAAACAAAGGAAAAATAAGAATGAAAGAAGAATGTTAATTAAAACTCTCCCGAGAACTTGTGGGAGGAGCCTGATTCATTTCTGATTTCAATAATTTATTAACATGATACATTTCAATGCTGAGAATTGGTGGTAAATTTGCATCCAGACCTATATTTCTCATTTTTTGGTGTATTTTCTGCAGTCAGTAGGTGACGCACTGTCAAAGAATAACTACACTCGTCACATACGGGTTGATCACCAATATGCAAGAGATACTGATGAGTGTGACAGTGTCCTATGCACAGACGGGTCAGTAAAACAACCTCTGACCTGGCGTACCTACAGGAACTACTCCATGACTTAATAGAGGACTTGATAAGTCAGAGCTTGTTCCCTTTAACAGCCACTCGATCATTATTCCATTCTCGAAGTATCTTTACAAGTAATTAATGTCTCCTTTTGGAATCATGAGGCATGTCCGCTTCCTCATTTCCTCTAATTCCATGTGTTTCTTCTGTCTGGTGATCCGTTTGATCCGCGGGAGTACTTTGTTGGTCGCAGTGCTCTTAATGTGGCGTAGCACTCAGCAGTGTAAATACTGCACAAGTCGCCCACCGGTGGCGCAGGTGGTAGTGTTGGCAATCATCACTAGTTCGATTCCCGACATGGTTATCTCATCTAGTTACCACAGATCTTCACGTGTAGGGTACACGGAAGAAATATCTACATGAACTTTAACACGTAGGTACGTGTGAAACCGGTAATAAAGTGCCCACAGCATTGTGTGCAGCTTCATTGTGTAATATTTTAATATACCCTCACGTATTTGTTTTCTAACCTATTTACTACATTTAATCACCCTCCTCTCATAATTATATCTTGTCATCGTGCCAATATATTATCTTATTTTATCCCACTCTAAAATAGCAGCGATTGCCGGAGGAAACTGAACTTGAAGACTATTTATCTACTTATTTTACCTACAGCCTACTTTGTTTCATACCGCCAATTATCTTTTCTTCGTCTTCCTAATATAAACCGCCTTAATCCTCCCTTCCTAATCCGTATACCCTTATTAACCTTACATATCCTTCGGTTATTTTCTTTCCTTTTCCTCCCTTTCTACATTGAACTTCATTATAACTAACCATCTTACAAATTGCCACGCTATCTTCCATTTCATATTCATTCTTTATTAACTTGCGTCAGCCGTGTGACCAATTAGAACTGCAGCAACTATTTTCTTTTCTTCCTTCGCTAAGTAGCAAGGAAACCGCCACGTGGCAAGGGACGGACAACGTGGTCTAGTTTCTGGATCACGGCTAAGAGGTAAGCAGTAGTTCTCTTTCAGCGACAAAGTACATTGGTCTTACAAAATTTGACAAGCCTAATACATAATGCGTTCGTAACTTTGGCGATTAACATATTTGGAACGAAGCACTAGAAGAATGGAGAATGGTACAAGATTTGCTTCGGAACTTGCTCTTCCACTATATTGACTGCTGAATATAAATAATATAAATTATAAAATTATACTTGATGCGGGATTTTCTACAAAATAGAAAAGCTATTTTTATCTTGAGTAACGTTACAATTTCAAGAAACTTCACTTAAATAAAGGATGTCCTCCGGGATCCTATCTTGGTCCAACCCTGTGGCATATCCTCATAATTGATTTATTAAACTTATTGACAAGATATGAGATTAAAAACACGGCGTATGAGGATGACCTAGTGGTGATTGCTGGAGGAAACTCGAGAGCTGAACTTGAAGACTCAACTAGAAGGATTACATCTCTTCTTTAGATATATCTTTAAAGGAAACCTTCAGATAAATCCAATTATCAAAATTAATAAATCTTAATATCTTTGGTCGAAATTTTTTTATATTTAGGTGTAACCTTAGACAAAAACTTATCCTTCCTACCACTGGTTCAGTTTGAAGCAGTTAAGGTTTCCCAATTAGTGGGTAAGCTTAGCAGGATTGCAACAGTCAACAAATTTTTCAACAGAAGCTCTACATAATTTACAAGACAGCTTTTATTCCAATCCTCTTTTATAACATCTCTATCGGGCAGCATCGAGTGGGTCATTCGCATATTAGCAGGGCTCTGAATAAGACCCTACGTGTACCTCTACTTCTTCTAACCCGGGCATATAAAACATCCTCTACAACAGGTTTTAATGTTATTTCTGGTCCACTTTCTCTTCATATCCATGATAAATCCCTTGTAACTCTTCATAACTACAAAAGAAACCTGCCAACCTATCTGGGAAAAACGTTTATACCTCCTTTTGAAGGGAAAACATTTAAGCAAAATATACGCCAATTCTGTTATATAATTGGCAAAAAGAAAGATGATTCGACGACCTCCAAAACAACAAATTTTCCAAATCCTTTTTTACATTCTCCATCTTGATAATTAAAGGTCACGGTCCTTTTAATTCTTACCTTAATATTTTTCATTTATTTCCTACTCTCCTATGCCCATGTACTCTTTGAGGAGGTAATGGAATTTGGTTCTTGATTAGTAACCTTCGACGAGATACTAAAGAAATTTTCGATATTCCCCAAACCCTTCTTCCTCATATACTTCCAAACTTTCAGCAAAATAATTCGCTTCTTTTCTATATTAAATAAACTTTATTGTCAAAAAGGGAGTTGGAAACTGCGTACGTCCACGTGGGGGGCAAACTAAGTTACTCTCCGGAGACAAGCAAGGGACTATCCCATCAATTCCGATCAAGGGCCCATGGCGGATTTAATATTTACAAAAGAAATTTAATAAATACCTTCTGTTATCCATTAATTATTCAAACTGAATTGTAGATATTAGTGCAGTAAAAATTAAATACATTGCCGCCAAGGAAAGCTACCCGGAGTAAAACCCGGGCCTGGATGGTGTTACAGATATAATGTACACAACCGTGCCAAGGTTACGTAGTTAGAAATAAACTATTAATAAACAAAGGGAGCAAAATCAACATCCTTGAAATAAGGAATTTAATTAATATCTTGAATACAGTAACAATGGCGTGATAAAGTATAAGAGATATTGACATCACATCATCCGAAGTCATGTGGAAAACAATATTTATGAGGAAATTGAAACGCTCATTAACTTCATTTATTAAAATATGTAAATTCTTTCTCATAGAAACAATAGCACAATAAAAAGCTTTTAACCGCGGATTTAAAGAGATTCAATTTATATCTTTTATATTTTTGGGAAGGGAATTATACAAAACGTATTTCTGCATGATAAGGGCGTCTTTGGCAAAGAGTTGTTAATAAGCCAGGACGATGAATTATTACGAGTGTTGTGTTTGTGAACTAGACTATTTCTTCTAAAGGAGGGGTGGGATTTTAATAGATCTGTCGTAACAAACATGGCTACTTCAAAAATTTATATGCAAGGGAGAGGGAGAATATTCTGTTTTGAATTCTAGAAGTTTGAATGCTCTGAGTGGATTGGCCCCAGAAGATAATGTACCGTAAATGAGATACATTTGCAAAATACACGCGGCGAGAAACGTATTGACTAACAATGTTGGCTAAAATACGGAATGCAAATAATATTTTGCTTATTTGGAATTCAAATTATCAATATGGCAATTACATTGGAAGTTGTCTTGAATATGAAGCCCTAAAAATTTTGTCTTGACTGATTTTATTTCGGTTCCGTTTAGCGAAAGGAATGTAGGATGACGTGATTTCGTTACACTATTGCGAAATGACATGGATAATGTTTTATCAGTATTAACGATGAGACAATTTGAATGAAACCAAGACGAGAGGTTAGATAGATCTTTTGCGCATTGACATGTTTACATAGTAGATTTGTATCATTTTGCGATCGGGCGTGGTGGATAACATATTTACGTACAATAAAAAGAGGATGGGACCTAAAATTGAACCTTGAGGAACTCCGCAAGTTAGTGGCTGTGTTTCTGAAAGGTAATATTGACATACTGTATTTTCAACATGGGAAATTTCAACTTGTTGATGTCTATCTTTCAAGTAGGAAGTTAGCCATTGATGTGGCAATTCGCGAATACGGTATGAGTGCAGTTTTGAGAAGAATTTAGTGATCGAATACTATCGAAAAATCAAGAAAAATACCTTTTGTTTCATCTGCATTATATTCAACTTCTGTCTTAAGAACCCTCTCCGTTACCCAACTATACAATTCCATGCACTTCCAATTACCGACGAAATTGAGTACCAACCACAAGTAGTTCTTCAATAACAATCCATTGGAACTGTTCGTACTTTTCACCAATAACCATCTCCAAAGCAGAAACCAAAATTTTAAATTTCATCACCCAACTTTACCGTTTGGCTGAAGGAGGCGAAATTATTCCATTGGAAACAAAATAACTCTAGAATTTATTGCATTTAATGGAAGCAAGAAGAGGAAGCTTATTTGACATCACTATCTTTTACAACCATTTCAAATTGTTGCCTGTTTATATATAATTTGTTTCTCTAAAACCTTATCCTTATTTCTTGTTGTCCTTTTCCTAATTAAAATTCGTCCCCCTTTATTCATTCATTTAAAACATAACATCCATCTTTCCAATTTATATTACTATACCTACCCATAAACATTTACCTAATTTTATTTCCTTTTATTTTAGCCTAATGTTTTCATTCATTTATTCTTTCTTAGCTTATTGTCAAATTCGTATCATCTAGATTTTTTCTTTCATTATACCTAATCTGTACTTTCATTTAACTACTTTAATTAGTACACTTTACACCTCGTACTTTAAAATATTACTCCTTTTGCTTCATACCATTTACCTCAATTTTAGTCTTTCATCACTGAAATTTACATCTTCGAACTCAATTTCGTACACTCTCAGCTATTACCCAAACTGTATTTAAATACTTTACTTTAAACTATTCCTTAAAATTCATTTCTACTTTTATTTCTTAATCCTTAACGTCAGTTGCATGCTCGATCAGAAGTACTGCAACAACTTTCCTTTTCTTTGTTTCTATAGGCTTACTCACCTCCACGTGGCAAGGGACGGGCAAACCGAATCACGGCTAAGAGGTAAGCAGTACTTCTCTGTCTACGACGTGTACATTGGTTTAATGATTTGTACCAAGCCAAATATATAATCCTTTTGGAATTCGGCGACTGACATAATTGGAACGAAGTTTTCAAGAAGAATTGAGCTTCGTACAAGCTTTTGCTTAGGAACCTGCTCCTCCACTTCCTTGCATGCAAAATAGAAATTATGAAAATAATAATTGGTGCTTGATGTATTTCTCCCAACTTTTGGAATAATGCTTTTTAAACCCTTCGGAAATTGTCCAGATGGCGTTGTTAAAGTTGGTGTGTTATTTAGGAGTTCGAGAAAGCATACACCGGTATTGTTGTCTATGCGACAGCCCCATTGGCGTTAAAATCCCTTGCTACAATTACATCCTAATCCAACTAGCGATTGCAAATACGAGTGAAATAATAGTTCAATTGGTCGTTTTAAACCGTAACTAACAAGGGAACTTTCAACAAGCGCAGGTCGAAAGTGGTCCTGATTAACTGAAACACATTGACTTTTAATATGTCATGTCAAAATATTAGCGACGATGGCATACTGGAAGACACCGAAAAAAATTCGAGAAGTTTGCCAATTTTTGGCGTCTTGTTTCCGCTCACACTTTGGACAATCGTGAGGAAAGGCAACCCTTTTTAGTACAGGTCGAAACAGTTGCTGTAGTGAAGGTCACCGTCTGCTGCTATAAGTTTCGCATTGCTTGCCGTGATATCACCTCAATATCCTTCTCCAATACTGAATCTCGGTACTATAACAAAATACGAAATCTAGTGTTGTATAATTAAGATCTTTCACAGATTTGTTCGATCTTAATTATATATTTTTATTTCTATTATATATATATATTTTTATATTTTAATAACCGAGATCGGGCAGCGATTAGATATGATCCAGAGCGCTGTATCCGAGCATTACAACTGCGGTTGTTAGTCGCAGAGGTCGGTCTCTTTGTAAATCCCAGCTAATTAAACTGGGACATGGATACAAAGAGCTACACATTTTATCTTGCCCCCTCCGGGAATCGAACCCGGGATGACTTAGTGACGAGCGAGAACGTTGCCACTTTATATATATA
>NNCF01127629.1:287807-321612 GCA_002313205.1 Laupala kohalensis
ATATATACACACACACAAACACATTTTGTTTTCATAGTATCATTTAAAGTACTAATGGCATTTAATAGCCACATAAAAGACATGATGTAAGCAAAACGAAACGTATTTTGTTAATTGTTCATTTATTTTAATCAAAATATTTCTTGTATACAATAAATACGCATTTTGTACAAGAAAATTCATGGCAAAGATATACTAGCGATCCATACAAACACGCGTGAAATATTTAAAAACGGCTGAATTTTTAGTGGTACCGAAAATACTGTTTTCTCTCGTATCGGCCAAAATAGAAAGGCTTAAACGAATTGTGATGCACCCTTCCATTTCCTACTACACGTTACTTATATAATCGTTATGAAAATGTAACGTTTGGCTCAGTCATTATTTAAATAAAATATTCAAATTTTTTGAGTTATAATATTTTACTTGAATTCCTGTACAAAAATAGCGAAAGAAAACTGGAACATGAATAACGTACTTAGGTGAACTTACGTATATAGCTTTTTGCTATTTGACTCGACTGATCCTTTTCTTAAATGCGCGGGAAAAAGCATTGTTCATTTGCATTTTCATGTCCTCCTTGATTGGTGAAGATACATAGAAGTAGGGCGAATCAAAGCTCAGCCACTTGATTCGACTGTTGATGCTCGTTCGCTTTGTAGTTTAGGGTTGTTCAAGATCCACAAAAATGGCTCTTCGGCGTGCGAAAAGTATCGGTTTTTCGTTTTTTAGTGCCTTCCAGTGTGCCATCGTCGCTAATATTTTGACATAACACAAGTACTCAGTATCTTTCAGTATTAAAAAAATCGGGACCACTTTCGACCTGTGCTTGTTGAAAGTTCCCTTGTAAAATAACCGCAGCGGGTGCAGTGCTCCACGGCCAGTGAACGCAGATGTGTATTCGCGAGTGCGGCGTCTTGTGTTGTACCGCTAATCCACTACAGGTGCGATCATCTTGGTATCCGGGGAGGGTTAGATGGTTTCTTGAGGAGAGGTTGGGTTTCTTGATGATCAACACCGAAACGGACGACTCAACAAGAAAGTGCTCGATGGAAGCCACCTTGTCGGCGAGACCGCCGCGGACGTTCCATGTTGCAAAGAGAAGCAACCATCGTTTTTCTGCCATAAAAAACCTGTCGTGGAACTTCAAAAAACTTGACGAGGTCTAAGGTTTTGAAATAGTCGAGAACAAACTTAATCCATACCGGAGAAGTTCGCGAAGGAGTCTGGACGAGCAGCGCAGAGAATGTGGGTAGGTGGGATGGAAAGAGTCATAGGGGATGACTAGGGTCTCGACCGCCGGCGAGGTCGGTCCACACGGAGCTAGGAGTTGGCAATGGTGGATGGGCAGAGGCGGACGCGACCGAGATCTACAAGTGTTGTATCACCTGCCGCATGAGAGCAGCCGTGCGTGGTCCATCTGTCCACCGCTCAGTGAGGGTGGGACAGACTCCAAACGACGCGACTAGCTCGGTTCTGCGACAGTTCGCTCACATAATCGACAGTGGTCGCTGTTGCAGCGTTCCTATGAGTGCGTTCCGGTACACCTCACGTAGGCCGTAGCACGATCACAACGATTGCGAGTGTGGCCCCACGTCTGGCAATTTTGGCAGCGACGGACTCGGACGCTATCGTATGCAGACTCAATGGCAACTCTGTGATGATGAAGGGTGTTCTACTTCTTGACTTGCCCGACATGGTCGCGTTTTTCCTTTAATGTGTACAACGAGAGGGACACAAAACGACTTGAGGAAACTTTCCTCATCATTAGGGAGACGTGATTGATGATGTAGCCATATGCGATCAGCTCCTCGGCAATCTCATTAGTGGGTATATCAGACAGCAATCGCCGGATGACTCTCGACCACGCGTACCCTTCGCTTAGGAGTGACGCGGTGATAAAAATAGCAAGCTGCGTCCGGTTCGGTTGCTCTGATTTTTACCAGTCGCTTCACGACGGCAGCATGGTCGGCAGCGGTTTCTGGACGGATGTAATATCGCCGAGTGCGTGTAGCAGTTAAACGGTCGGTGTATACATGCTGGAGTTCCCGAAACAGGTTCCTTTCATTCTCCAGATTCTCTAGATATGTTGGCCCGACATTGCCTTGGCGTCTTCGGGGAACATCTGCAGGAGCAGCGGCGGAAGTGGTGGGCACAGGCTGAGAGAGGGGAGGGTACCACAGCAATCCACAAAGTCCAGTCACTAAGGACCCCACAACAGGCACACGCACCTGTACTCAGCCCTCTACATCTGATCTGGAACTGCACGAACCTTGAAAAAAACAAAAAAACAAACCGATGTGAGGGAACCATTAATTTTTAAGTGGTAGACTTGTGTTATTTCTTTTGTAAACCGTCCGATCATCATCGATTATTTCATTCTTTGCAAATTTTGAATGCCTACTTACTTTTTGAGCTTCAATCAAGGTTTGCAAATAAATATCTTGGGTATTTTTAGTTTCAAAGGAATAAAAATAGTTCCATGTATCTCCTACTGATTTCTTATCTAACTTTAAATACTTCATTGGACGTCATGAAGTAATATCTTCGGGAAAAACTTGGCTTTGTACTTTCTTACCTTTATAAGTAATACCTTCAGGAGAAACTTAACCTATATTCTTAACTCCTGCTCCACAAATTACTTTGTTTATGAGAATTTAAATGAGTAATATCTTTTCTTTTTTTGTTGTGGTGGGTCCTCTTCACTTTCATTCATATTTTCACTGCAGTAACAAACACTGACATAATGAAAAAATTATTGTTTAAAACAAAATAATACACTCCACAAGTCTCAAAAATTAACTAGCAATGCAGTGGGTTATGTCAACAGTCAACACAATACTAATCAAGAGTGTAAACCATGTAGATGCATTTGGTTGCATCATTGTCACCTATATTGCCCAATCTAGAAAATTGAATTTGCTGCAGAAAGCCCTTAATTGCGGATACTTGAATGTTTCTGCTCTGAATGAATAATTTGACAACTAGTCTTAAACCATTGGGATTATTGCAGTTGGATAGTTTCTGCTTCAAAGAGATATTTCTGAAATAAATGATTTAATTGTAAGTGGGTCAGAATAGCCCGAAACATTACTGACATCTTCCTCTTCAGGTTTAGCGTGAATGCTACGATTATTTAAAGAGTCACAATCCATGTTTGTGTCACAAATCCAGTAAAAAAAACAACTGATTTTTCTTTCACAAAATGATACTATCAACATTTAAATTATGACTGGATTAACTGTGATCAATAGTCAGAATCTCTCTTACAATTCTCACTACATTGCTGGATCTATACTAACCCAAATATATCACAGCAGACAAACATCTTATCTAAATACCTATAGCATACTAAATTCACTTTGAGGAGACGGGTTTGGAGAATTCCCGGAAGGACAGTGTCCAGGAACAAATAAACAACACATAACATTAAAAAAAAATTATTTCTTGGCTCAGATTGATCCAGTCAGTCCAGTTTAGGGTTATTACATAATATTGAAAGAAAATTTTAGTTTTTTTAATACATAATACCTACGAATATTTAGAAAGAGAAGAGTCTTAAAGAAATTTTTATTTTAATGTTTAGAATCTTGCTGGTTGAAGCAGCTTGGTGAACCAATATTTAACTCTCTGGACAATTGTTCAATTCAAGCCATCCTTTCATGAACTTATCTTGAAGCATATTATACTAGAATATTACATAATTAGTGTATCTTAATGTTTGCCCAAATTTCACCATTTTAATACAGCTTTGATTGTCTAAGAACAGTTATTTTTGGCCTCTTTCCTGTTAATTCTTCAATAAGATATTTCAGAATTTACATTTGTTTGTAGCAGTGTTCAGCTGTTATATGTTCTGCTTCTATGTTGTTGACTATGCTTCCAAACTTTGTTTCTTTGAACTCCATTTTACAGGTCTTCCTGCTTTCAAACTTACAAAACACATGTGCTTTTTCTGTTAAGGCCTCAAGCAAAATCAGAGTTGCAATTTGCTTCAACTGTCAGCTTATATCATCATTATGCTTCTTGAAAGAGATTCCGCTCCCTGGATCTTGGTTTAGGTATTTAGCATATTCAGTATGGTCTCAAAGATTATTAATTTCACTTAGTTCTTGAGCTTCCCAATGTCTCAATGTTCTCCCTCAAGTCATCTAGTTTGGTACTTTTTTCTTGACAATAATCTTTTCTTAAGGTAAACATTCCTTATATGACTTTTGATTCTCATTAATTTATCTTTATTTCTTACCATGAATTCTTGACACAAGTATTTTCAGCTGAAAATCGGGTATGAACAAAACCAAATGTAATATTCCTAACACTAACTCACACCCTTTTTAGCACTTTTAAGACAATTGGAAATACTCACCTTGCCTTATTTTTATATCCACAACTCATTAACAAGAATCAATTTAAATCATCTGTATTTTTTTTTGTTTTCCTAGCCCAGTGTCATACATGTAGGTGATGTAAACAGTACTTTATGTTCAAAATTACTTATTCCCCTTTTTTGTGCATTTAACTTATATATTGTTATTTAACCTTTTTCTCAATTTTGGTTGCTTGTGAATTTTGCTTTCTTGTTAGCTTTGATGCTCAGCAGCATACCTAGGCAGAGTTTGGGGGCAGCCTGTCGTGGGCTTATCCAGTAAGGGGCCTCCAAATGGGTAGCAATCATAATGCATTGAAATATACTGTCATTTGAAACAGTAAAATAAATATTTTTTTATGTGGTCCTACAAATAGACTCTCAGCCTGAGTCTTATAAGGTGTAGTTATGCCACTGCTCATGCCCCAGGAAGGCTGATTCCTTGTTTTTTGTATTAATATTAGTTGTATGTATGGGAGTTGTCAAAGTCTCTTCTTGATTGAACTATATATTGTTATTTTTACGAGAAAACTACTATTCCTGAAGTTATGAGTAACCAGGAGCAGTTACATTTCTGACTAGATATCACCATCCTAAAAGAAAAATAAGGTCAAAACCATTTGCTGTGTAATTATTATCAGGAATACAGTAAAAAAATTCATAATTTGCTCTTACACAGTTATGTCTATGTTCTTTTTGGGTGGCGATATGTAGTTCTTTTGGCTCTTTGCAAACTAGAATTGTTTTGTGTAACTGTTACATAGTTAACTTAGGAAAAGTAGAGAAAAATTTTGTTCTCTCAATTCTTTGACATGACATGGACGTATTTTACATTTGACTAGTTACATCATCTTACCTGAATAAAGTTTTATTTTTCCTTGTTCAAGATGTTGTGTTGATAAGTAGGAACCTAACACAATAAGGAGAGCAGTAATGCAGTAAATTGCTTCGTTCCTTTGTGGAAAAAACTTATTAGAGGAGTAAAAATTTTGTTCTCCATATATTTTTGGATTAAAATATTATGAAATCTTTAAAGTTAGTTTATTGACTTCCAGGACCTATTTAGAGGGTATTCATCTGTGGTAGACAAATGATAGAGTTCTTTAGGTGTCTCAAACGACTGAGAGCAGCACACAGCAAATTTCTCATACCATTTATATTAGATAAGTGAAACATCTGTTTGAGCATTTTAAATTCGAAGTACACTACTACATTTACAAAAATTATTGTCAAGTTGATGGTTCTAGGTATCAGCATTAAGGAAAAATTCTTCAAATGATTTATGATATTAAGGTACTGGAAGTTGTCTGTGAAACATTTCACATTTACCAGTGGTGTCAATACGATTGGATCTCAAGCATTATAAAATGTATGATCATTTGATATGTATGGTGAGACCCGTTAATAGGTCATTCAATGAGACTTCAACAGTGTACTTCTGACCTCTACAACAAGTTTTCGTGCATGTCATGATGATAATAAATACAAGAGTCCAAGATAGAAATAAATTTATCAAATAAAAATTTGCAATACATTTCAACATGTCATAAAACATACAGAAAGAATAATATGTTCCTGGTATAAAAAATTATGAGAAACTAATAACTAGGGTTTCAAGTCTCATTTTCCAAATTTTCAAACACTGAAATAATAAATTAATTAAATTAAAAAAATTTATTATATTGTAATGCGTGGACAGAAAAATTGTTTCAAGTCTCAGGTTCATGGTTGTCTATTCGAATACTGTCGTTTGCAAAGCTGATGTCTTTGGAATTGTAAGGTCTGCCTAAAAATGGGGATCCTTCCTTGTTCCAGGCATCTTTCAAAATTTTCTCCATTCCCTAAAATAAGAATTGGAGTTTGAATATTAATAAACCAAACCAAACAATAAGACTACATTTAAAACATGAGTAAATTTGGTGAACCACAGTTGGTTACAAACCTATTGCTCTTTTTTTTACCTCCTTACTGAACTGGCAGGGCTTAAGCAGGGAAAGTATAGAAGGGACAATGCAACAGGAAGGAGTTAAAATGAGTCTAAATAAAATATTTCTGTGACTTGTCTAATAATTTTGAATATATGAGTGGGCAGAAACATTTCTGATAGCAAGAGAATTGTAAGACAGTTTTGTCTACAAGAAAGTCTGTATTTTAAGACAAATAACACTGCATCATTATTATTGCTAATATGGATGAACAAAGCTAATATTATGGTGAATGTAATATTTGTTATGATATACAAGTGTTCATCTGGTATGCAAATCTTTGATAGACTTTTATGAAACTTCATTATGAAATGGTCAAGACAAACCTAAACTATGATCTAAATTACTAATCAATTCTCACCAACAAAAAGTTCATGTGGAGATATCTATTCATCAAACTTCATGAAATAGCTAGAAACAACTGGGAAAGGACCATTTCACCAGGGTGACACTGGGCAAATTCAGTTCGTATATTAAAAAAAAAAAAAAAAAGTTACGTTTATAAAATATTTAGAGTAGAATCACTTTTAGCAAGAATAAAAATAATGAATACAAAATGATTCAACAGAACATCAAAACTTCTCACGTCTGGAGGAGGGGAGATATGGTGGCACATGGTATGTTATAAAATATAGAAGTAGTAGTAACAATGACAATAATGTACTTTTTCAAAAAGTGATTATATACGTAGTGCTATTTGTATTTGTGATATCTAGAAACATAACTTCAAATATGTTCACACAGAAACACAATGAAATGTTTTGTAAATAAATTTGTTTGTTTGTTTGTTTTCTACTTTCCTCAGCATATTAGAAAAACATCAGTTCCCTTTATTTTGCATATTAGAGGTTCTACATGAAAGTTAGTGAAGTGACTGTACCATGTTCTCAGATGTTGACAACCCTTGAAGTTTCCTTTCCTGATTCCAGATCAATTCTTGAATTTTCATTTGTTCCTCTTGGGAAAGATCTTCCATAGGTCGTGACACATCAATTTGTTTTAAATCAATTTTTGGTTCTGAAGTAAAAAGGGCATCCCACCATCTCTCTTGATGCTTTTCCAAATGAATCTGAAAAATTAAATGAAACTGAATAATTATTTAAAAGCATAGCACACTTGCGCCCAGAGCAGGAGGTCCGTTGCAGTTTTCACCGGGCTGTTGACATTGCAAACACTCCTACATGATAGGTACTTGGAAGTTGAGAGTTAACATATTTTTATCTGTTGATTTAGTTACGTTGATGTCTTCATGATGCATTGGAACCCCACAAATTAAAATCAAGAATAGAATGTAATGAATTAAGAAATATGAGAAATCTTTATTAAACAGCCTCCTCATAAATTGAAACCCGTAACTGGTGTTTCCCTGATTAAGTTCTTCGTTAACCACTGTATCAAGACTAGATCATTCAAGTAGAGAAGAGAAAATAACAACAACAAAAAATCAAATTGAGTCTAAAAGTGCATAATTAAATGGCTTCATCCAATACCTGAACACTGTTCCCAGGAACAAGACTCCACACTGATTCCTCTTTATTTGTGGGAAAACATAAATCTCCGTCAAATATTGCAAACCATTCATTTTTACCAAGTTCCTTGGAAACACACACTGATATGTGGGATGACAACACGTCTACTTTCACATCTTTGCCTTTGGTAATATGAGCTGGTACAGTTACCTATACAGAAAAAAATGTAAACAAAAATTTAATGTTTCTAAGAATGATACAATTTTTTGGTTTTGTAAACGAAGAAGTATATATTGTGAATATGCATTTCAGTGAATAGTTAAAGAGGAATTTTAAAATAGTTATGAGAATACAATGCAAAATAGATATAAAACAGAATGAAAAGAAAGGAAGGTAGGGACTTGTCCATATGATGTATTTCACTACATAAGCAAAGGAGATTATGTAACAAAAAGAAGAATTTTCAATGAAAAACCGTATTAAATTAACACTGCCCAAGTATGTGGTAGTATTCATAACCAACTATTAATATCTGCTACTCAACCTACAGTACAACTATTAGGGAAGAATTGGTACTCAAAAGTTCCAGGAACATGATAATCATCACTTTCCTCCTCCTCCTGAAGGAGTGGCCACCAAAACATAGGTCTCTCTACTCTCGAGAGTTCCTCAGGTTTGACTTTTTGACTCGGCGTGACTGCAGGAGTGGTAGCATTAAATGTGATCAGCGGTTTGAAGATAGTAAGACTTGCTTTGCATCTATAACTGAGAATCAGCTATTATTCTGTTTTTGAGTATTTATTCCTCAAAAAGACTCCTATTAAGATTTGAACATTGTTAATGTCTAAATAAATTTATTTCCACAAAGAACAAAGAAAAAAAATTGACTACATAGGAAGAAGATGCATAGTACATGCATACATCAGAAAGAAAATTGGACAAGAAAAATAATAATTGAAAATTGTGAAAATGTGTCAAGCAAATAACACCAGATATAGTGAGGATAAATGTGGGATCAAATCTCTTAATCCAGTAATTGTGGTCAATGCATCTAATAACTTTCTATTGGATTCAAGCAACCAAGTGTTTGCAATTGTCAATATCCTGGGATAATTTAATGCTTAAGTTTTACTGTTATTTACTAAATTATTAATAATAGTTTTTGTTAAGTTAATACTTCAAGTTGTTTCTTCTGTTGAGAGAGTGCACCAGCAAGAGCACATTTATTTTCATTTACTATTTAAAAAAACCTTAATTTTAAAGACAGACAAAAACCGCATGTTTCAAAAATGTTAATCAATAATAAAAATTGGTTATAATAATCATAGCCTCATTGTAGGTAAGCTCAGTAAATGGTGATGGAATTTGTTTTGAACTTATAACTATATGTATTTCTTATTTTATCTCTTATTGATGCCCGGAAATTTGCATTACAATAAGAACATTTTCATGAGACACACAAAAATGTGCTTCCATGACACTAATTTTTTTAATCTTATATTGATTATGACCATGTGCAAAATTAAATTAATATTTTATGGTGATATATTCTTCCAGAAATAAATAATCACATTGAGCAACTGTGTACTACACAATAACTACAATATAGCACCCAATATTAAAATGGCTCATGCACAGGACTTGGCGAGCCAAGGAATGTAGGTTGCAGTTCCTCCCGGTTAACAGATAATTTACTCAAATTAACAGAACTCGTTCATTTTGCGAAAATGAATCCATTCTCAAAATTCAATTTTAATGCGTATTTCAGAGAGTTTCGGTTCACTGCTACACAGCTGAGACTGAAGGGAAGTCCATACAAGTCCATGATGTTCATGGAAAGAAGAGCTCTTCAATTTCTTGGTCTTCACCCAAGGAGGTGAAGAAGTAGCAAACATCACACTCTAGCCCCAATTTGGGCCCTATTAATATGCTTGGTAGACACAGAATAAGCCTGGACGTCAGTATGGTTGTTGAGGTTGTATACAAATCACATGACCACACATTACAGATATACAAAGTGAAAAACACAAAGTAAGAATTTCCCAAATTACATAAGTGTGAGTGTGTGGAAAGAGCATGAAGATACATTAATTTTGCATTTTCTCTCCAGTGAAGAACATTTCTCTACCATGGTAAAAGAATTGAATGGACAAATTCTGGTGCAATTTTTACAATAATCAATGAATTTTGCAAAATAGAAAAAAAAATTCTTTTCAGCACCAATTTTATCAGTCACCTTTTTTAGGGCATACAGAGCACAACTAGAAATGTTACCTACCTGTACATCAATATCTGAAATGGACTGTGTCCACTGGTAACCATCTCTAACAGCACCGTTGTAACTTGAAACTGAAGACTGAAAATGTTTCTGTATACTTCTGAAAAATATTAATCATGTTACAAGTAATGTGAAAGATGATACAAACTATAAGAATGATATTAAGAGCTACCTTTCTTGTGAATTTGGCTTTAGATCACAGGAAGTTTTCTCTGGAGTAACAACAGAAGCCTCATTTTGACAGTCATTTGAATTAACAATTTCTTCATGACCAACAGGAGGAGGAGATTCCTCAGAAGATTGTAATCTGACACAGATATCTGTATTATGTACTGCATTAGGTTCATGTATGTTAGAGTTTTCAGTTAAACAGAGGTATCGACATCTAATAATCAAAGTACACAAATGATATGAAAATACACTGCATATCAATGAACACTTATCTCTGAAAGTTATTCCCTGAAAAATTTATGTTTCATATACATAAGTTACAAAGAAATGGTACCTCTCCTGTTCACAATATTCTTTGTTTTTATCCGCCGCAGTTTCCCACTTCTTGAACACTTTTGTAACTATACCTTGTGCGATACCAACAGGAAAGCCAAACTTGTCTTCAGAAGATTTTTGTATTTCGTAAAAATCTGTGCTGTAACATAAGTGACACTTGTCAATATAACTAACCCAAGAGGTAACCTGCAATTGGTATTACGTTACTATTCACAAATTACTAATGACACAACATATTAAGCGTTACCATCTATAAAGGAATCCAAATATAACATCAAGGAACGGGTATAAGTGAGCTTCTTCTTTTAGAATACCGAGAAGAACTTCATCATATTTTGTCTTCGCCATGATCACTGTACTCCACGCTTGTTGTCAGTACTGTCGAGGCCGCGAAGATTAGGATGGTTTGCTAAGGAGGGGATATTGGGTTGTGGGATAAATTCTTTTAGACCCTGACATGGACTGATTTATATTTCTTATACAGTTATTTGGGTTCAATACTAAAAATTAGATTTTATGCAATACAAAATCATCTTCGTGCTTGCATCTTCTTCACTTTCAAACTACAGCTGTCTTATAATTCTGACATCCTGTGGCTGCGACTGATATCCTAATCATGCATGCTTGTAGAGAGCAAAGACGAAGTAGAAATGTTGTATTACAAGAGCAAAAGACGTAAAGAGGTATTTAAATCTTTCAATCCAGTGCATAGTACCTAATTTAATATTAAGCGTATTCTGTGAGTGATTGGTTTAGTCAACATTGCTAGTACATTTTAGCACTGCTAGGAAGCGCTAGTGTATTCAGCGACCTAGCATACCTATAAGCGCCTATAAGCAAAGCTTGTGTATGTGTGACTACCTCCACCCAAGAAACATGGAACACGACAAACTAATCCATGAAAAGCAGCTGATCCTGATGAAATCCTACGAACTCAGCGTAAAAACTCTTCTAAGTATCTTGTTAATGTTCTTTCCTGCATTTAAAATCTTGCATTTCTCTATCGTATTTCCCATTTTCCTGGAAAACTGCGAGAATTCTTCTTGCTAAACCTAATAAAGTTTCTAAATATTCTGGAAATTAGTGCCCCATTAGCATTCTTTCTGTCTCTGAAAAACATTTCGAAAACATAATTGTTAAACGAAATAAATTTCTGTTCGAACACAAAATTATAAACAGAAATCAATTTGACTTCAGAAAGGGAGTTTATTTATTTATCGTTTGGCTTACACTTGGACATAGATTAAGCATAATATGTTATAATTAGAACAATGTAATCTAAGCACTTAACACAAATCTTAAATGTTAACGTCTAGGTCTTCCATCCAGGAAATTGCAGGATGCTTCGCTACGTAAAAGTCCGATTTTGGTCCTGGGTAAGATCTGGTTTCGCACTCACTGACGATGTGGTCAATTGTCTGTCGAGGGGCTCCACAATCACACTGGGGGCTTGAGATCTTACCCCATTTGTAGAGGAGGTCCTGGCAAACTCCATGTGAGGTACGGATCCTGTTCAGTACTTTCCACTGTTGACGAGGGAGCTCAAACCCGGGAGGTTTCTGTGTAGGATCGATGAGGGACGTAGAGTTATCCTCCTTCCAAGTTCTTCGCCACTGTTCACTGATGTTAGACTCTCCATTTGCCACTAATTGCTCTGCTAGGGCTAGCGGGGTTTTTCTAGATCTTAGTCGCCTCAGTGATAAATGCGGTATGTCCGTATGTACGGGCAATTCTGGGTTATTTTGAATTTTTTCTAGCTGACGGACGAGGAAAGCTTTTCTGCGGAGGTGGGGTGGGGCGATGTTGCTGAGCACAGGTAACCAATACAGGGGGGTACTCTTGATGCAGCCACTGATAAGGCGCATCGTGTCGTTTAGCTTAGCATCTAGTTTGTGTTCGTGGCTGCTATTCAGCCATACAGACGAACAGTATTCTGCAGCTGAGTAAACTAGTCCTAGGACAGATCCACGAAGTGTGGAGGCATATGCTCCCCACTTGCTGCCGCATAACTTGTGCAGGATGTTGTTGCGTGTGTTGACTTTGGCTGCTGTTGTTTTCAGGTGTTTATTGAATGATAGGGTACGGTCTAGTGTTATTCCGAGATACTTTGGGAATTGGTTGTGGCGAAGTATTTTATTATTGAAATATACTTTTGGAGATGTTGTGGCTTCCCTGTTATTTAAATGAAAACACGTTGTTTCCGTTTTGCTTGTGCTGACAGTGAGGCGCCAGTCAGTGTAGAAATTTCCGATAGCTTTGAGTTCTTGGGACAGGAGGCTGTCGGCGTCCTCCATTCGTTTGTCTTGGACGGCTATGGCCAGATCATCAGCATAACCAAATTTCCGTCCTTTTATTTCCGACATATCGGATATGTACAGATTGAAAATGGTTGGCGCCAGCACTGATCCTTGAGGGAGACCATTGTTCAGTTTCTTCATTTTGCTTGTTTTGTTACCCATTATTACCTGGAAGGTTCTGTCACATAGCATGTTATTGACGAGGCACATCAATTTCTGGCAGGGGATGATGCGGTGCAGTTTGTACAGTAGGCCATCTTTCCATACTGTGTCGTATGCTGCTGTGAGGTCTATGAAGGCGACTGTTGTCTTCAGTCCTCGTTGGAAACCTGCTTCGATGTGGCTGGTTAGGCTGAGTACCTGATCCTCGCAACTTCTGTAGTGATGGAAGCCAGCTTGTTCCACTGGTAGATGTTTCTCCAGCGTTGGCTCTATCCAATTTAAAATGAGCCTCTCCAGCAACTTGTAGCTTGTGCTTAGGAGGGAAATTGGACGGTAACTTTTTGGTTTGTCGCTTGGTTTGCCAGGCTTCAGCAAGGATATTGTCTTCGCTTTCTTGAATTCAGGTGGTACATGGCCAGTCTGCATACTGTGTGAAAAGAACTGGCTCAGCCATTCCCTGGTACGCTGGCCGCTGTGCATCAAAAATTCAGGGAGGATACCATCGAATCCAGGGGCCTTCCCTGTTTTCGTTTTTCCAATGGCTTGATTTAGTTCCTCTAGTGAAAATGGACGGGAAACGTCGTTCGGGGCTTCTTCTGCCTGGCGGAACTCTTTCAGGTGGCGCTTGATGACGGTTGTGCGTTTCCTAGCTGTAGGAGCTCTTGATAGTGAAACAATGCGTGAGGCAATCTGGTCGGGGCTGACATCTGACATTTTCCTCTCCGGTGCGCTGCCATCTCCGAGTTTCCTTAAGAGATTCCATGCCTTCCTGCTTGATTTCGTAAAGTCTAGAGACTCAGTGGTTTCTTCCCATTTCCTTCTGCGGGCTAAGTCAAGTTTGTGAAGGAGCTCGTCAGCAATTCTGGCGTCATTCTCCTGAAGGAATTTCTTATAGAGACTTTCCGTCTCTTCATTCCATCCTGGGATGTATTCCTTACGACACCCTCGAGGGATATATCTTTTTGCGGCTGCTATTACTATCTTTATAAATCTATTGTAATTATACCACCTTGCTGGAATCCACTGTACAGTTTGGTCGATGTCTTTGGCGAATTGTTCCCAGTTTGCTTTCTGCAAGTTCCATCTGGGACGTGGGAATGAGCGAATAAGCGGGATACTCATTCCAATTTCAAGAAAAATAGGGCGGTGTTGACTATGGGGAAAGCTATCCTTTACCTTCCTACGTATAGGGATAGGATGTGACAGGGAGTTCCAGGTGATAAAGCTCAAGTCAGGGTTTGTTTCCGTGTTGTGCGCGGCAGATTTAAAGATGTTTTTATCATTCGCATCAAAAACTAAGTACAGGTGGTTTTCTTCAGCTCAGTTTGATAGTTTTTTCTCGTTTTCATCCATTGTATATTTCCAGTCGACGTGATGACTATTAAAATCTTCAGCGTATATTGTGGGATGAGGATGAGTGTCTATGACATCCTGTGGCCAAGTTGATTGAGGGGGCTTGTATATATTTACCACTGTCAGTTCCCCTATTCTTGTCACTACCTGTTGTAAGTCTTCGGATGAAAGTTTTACCACGGATGCGTTTTTAATGTTACTCCTTACATAGGTTGCTACTCCATGGTGGCGGTGGTACACAGCTCCCAGGAGATCGTAATCATGTATCCTGCCTCTGGTCTTTTGTTGATATTCGTTTTCGATGTGCGTTTCCTGGAGGACAGCCACGTCGGCTTGGTTTCCCAAGAGAAATTTAGAGAGGTACTCACTCTTAGACCTGCTGAGACCCTCCACGTTCAGTTGGCAGATCCGGGTTATTCTACCCAGCTCTCTATTCGGTGTGTCCATATCTACGAATTAAGACCAAGTGTCTGATAGCCAGGAAAATCCGCGCGCGATTTCTCGCTTGCTGGTCTGGCTGCCGTAGCTTCAGGCTCTGTGAAACACCTTGAAGTGACTGTTCTTTAGCACCACCCAGAGGACACGTATAGCTTAAGGAATGCTACGGACGCAAACAGTCGTTGTCCCCCGTCGTCAGGGAGTTTTTGACAGCAACACAACATCTTTCTTTGCTTATGGAAATTTCATGAATTTTAAATGTTCTCTTCCCATTATTTATTTCGACTTTAGCTGTGCTTTTGATAAAGTTCAATCACGACCTTTTACGAAAAAATCGTTCTATCCTTCCCCCTTCATTTCATAAACTATTAGAGTAGTTTTCTTTTAAATCGAACATTCCTTGTTAGCTATAATGAGGGGAAAATTCTTCAATATTCAACATCAGCCCCAAGATTTGGTCACCAATACTTTTTCACTGTACATCAATGACATTCCTTCGACCTCCAAGACCACACAATATACAGTGCCCCACAAAATTGGCGGTGCGGTAAATACATCGCTCCATAACTTTTTTAATAGAATGAATCACTGAAATTTGGGCAGAGGAAACTCCTATGTTTTATCAAGACACTCCGTTATTGGGAGCAGTCTGTACCGCCTCCATCGCGCTGAGGCACCCTTAAAGTGAAGACAAAAACAATTTTTGAGAAAATCGAGCAAAAATATCACACATCAAAATGGTGGGGAGAGCTAGTCTCACATATACAGACTCAATAATGTGCACTCCAGAAGCTGAGGTTAAAAAATGACCCACTCCGTTCCCCCGACGCTCTCTGAAAGTGGTGTATTTCAGATGTTCCAAACTACACAGGATTGTGTGTGCTTGTCCAAGGAATATGGTTAATGTGTTTTTCATCAATGAAAGAAATCATCTGCAAGCCACCCATAGATCGTAAAAATACGAAAAAAGTCAAACTAAGGAAATAAAAAGCTTTACACTTCGTGTACCTATTACATTGTGGTACAAATCAGATAGCCTTCTTGTTTCTTGCATTGAAGGTAGCTTATAAAATACTATGAAAATAACATGATTAAAATGCTTTAATGCACCATGTGACTCAATTTGTAAGCGAAAAGATCCCCTGGAAAATTTCACTTTTATGTTATAAAGCTAGCTAAGTATCCCGTTCCAATAAGGTGGTGGAGGAAAAGTAAAATAATGGTGATTAATATGACGAAGGAAGGAGTAAAATATTAAGAGAAGTGCAAATTTTCCAGTGTGATTTATTTAGAAACACAAACTAGTATAGTAAATAATAAAATGAGGTGTATGCCTACATATCATAAAAAGGGAAAGAAGTGATTTCAGATTATAGCATTGTATACATTCTGCAACTGAGGCTGCCAGAATAATAGATGATCCTGTGAAAAAATGATGAAGATGAAAAAACACTAAATTCATGATTTATTGTTACAATAAACACGCCTCGAGACAAAGCCTAGAGAACCTGTATAAGAAATCCGCCTCTACCTGAAGGAAAAACGGAGAAAAACCCGGGCCAGGATCAAACTTAGTTCAGCCAAACTCTGTGAGTTGACTGGCTGGGGTTTCCCTCACCTACACCAGATAAATGTCAGTTCAGTACCAGAAGTTCCATTTCAACCCAACATATTTTCTTCCCTATTCTCTCACCCAATTCATGGTTAGACGGAAAAGCAGAGGCCAAATTACCATTAGACACAAAATAAAACAAATAATAAATAAAATCCTTCCCATGAGTATTTTGGGAATGAAGATACTTATTCTATGTCACTGCTGTTGAATTAAGTTCCTTCTTTGATAGTTTAACAATTGAATAATTGAGGATGAATGATCGAACAAATAAATATTTATTTAATTGCTGCCATATTTTTTGGATGTGTGATTTGGAATTTAGGCCAAGAGACCTGTCCTTTCATCAAATCATATTTTGAACAGAGATTTCCCTACCATAGTTGAAATCAGTCGCTAGCACTGTTGTGTGCTTTGACTTTATTTAATATGTTTGGTATCTTTGTGTCACTCACCATTTCCAATTATTAGGAAAATGACCCTAATGAATTATTTAAAACTTTCCTAACAGCTGTGATAAAGAAATTTTTAAAATCATTTGAAAAGTCTTAGTTCTCTTTGTTTAACATGATTTAGCAGCTCTTGAAAACATTTTACATTTCTATATTGAATCTGTTGAGATAAGCGAAAGGAGAAAAGCTGGATTCCATCAAAAGGTTCACAGGAAAAAGTAACTTTTAATTTAAGTGTTGCGAGGGATTGCTGAAAGTGCTGATTAAATAGTGGCAAAAGGATACTTGTGAACATGATGAAAAGAGATGTGAAATTAGTTCATTTTTTATTGAGATTGGTTTATCGCTTGTATGAGTGTGTGGGTAAATATTTTATTGATAGGAAATGAAAAGTTTAATATTTAGAAGCTTATAGACTAAATTAATCATGTTCTATATTACAAGTTATAACAAGTATTTTGCTGATAAGCACCAGTGTAAAACATAATGTAATATCATGTTCTTTTTAAAAGATGCTATGTGGAATGAATTATCTTCTATTGTACGGAAGTCAAAAGAAGAATATCTAGTCTGAAGGTTTGGCTTAAAAGTGCTTAGTTACTGTGATCTGATAGCAGCTGGGGAGCGAGCGAGGAACTACTGGGCTACCTGCCCCCGTGACGCCGCTCCTGAGGTGGGCGGCGCGGGAAGTTTGAAGGTCCAGCGATGGATTCTAGCGCGGGACTTTCTCCCGCGGAGCGTATGGATAAAGCGGAGGTAGAGGAGGAGAAGCAGCTGGAGCAGTGCCTTGATATCCTCAGCAGTACGGAGAAAGCAACGACGAGCAGATAAATGTTAGCTTGGACTTTATAACCGGCATCGCGCACTTGCAGGAGGCCTTGGATGCCTTGAAGGTATCAAGGAGTGAGCGAATACAAGCTCTCAGGGACGGCGAGGTCGAGAAGGCAGACAGGCCGGCTCCGACTCAACCACAGGCAGAATGCACAGAGAAGAAAGTAGGTGAAGAGGAGAACTGGACGGTTGTTCCTAGGAAGAAGAAAAAGAAGAGAAAAAACAACACGAAGACACAAACTGAGACTGAGAGCGCGGCAAGAGACACTAGTGCCGCAGTCAAAGTTAATAAGAAAGGGGCGAAGGGACGGCCCCGACCAGACGCTGTCCTGATAAAACCTGCGCCAGGGAAGACGTATATGGATATAGTACGAGATATCCGCTGTGTCAACCCAGCAAAAAGCACCATCGTCCATGCCGTCCGGCAAACGAGGTCCGGTGCTGCACTAATTGAATTGCAGCGCCAAACGGAGGAACCAGCCAAGGGTTCCTTTAGTGAGGCGCTCAGAATGGCGCTGGGAGAAGCTGGAGAAATCAGGACCGAAACCCCTAGAGCCACCCTCGAAATAAGAGATCTTGACTGCCTGACGACTGCGGACGAGGTGAAGCAAGCGTTCAGGTGGAACATCCAAGAGCTACAAGCGGAGCTGAAGGTAGCAGTCACCAGACCGAACACCTGGGGGCAAAGGATGGCCATCCTCGAGGTGAATGAGAAAGATGGTGCAAAACTAGTTGAGGCGGCGATAATAAGGATAGGGTGGATTAATTGCAGGATCCGCAGAAAGACTAGGTGACTCGCTGCTTCCGGTGCTGGAGGTATGGCCATCACGCACACAGCTGCAATGGCCCAGATAGGACTGCTGCATGCTTCAAATGCGGCGAAAAGGAGCACAAAGTATCTAGCTGCACAGCAAATGTCAAGTGCGCATTGTGTTCAGAAAAGGGAGTACGAGCAGAGGGGCAACTGTCTCACCTCCCCGGCACAAAAGAATGCGAGGCTTTCCGCGAAGCCCTAGAAAAAGCTAGATTAAAATCATGGTGAAAGTCTAGCAGGCTAACATGAACAGGAGCTGCACAGCACATGACGTCCTCATGCAAATGAAATATGAGGAGAGCGTCGACATGCTTATACTCAGCGAGCCGTATGGATCTCGGACACTGCCATCTGGAACTGACGACTGGCATCTGGATTCCTGACCCCAGCAGAGCTCCTATATACAACCACGGTAGAGGGCCAGGTTTTGTATGGGTCGAAAGCAAAGAGGTCACCTATGTTAGCTGCTATTTCACCCCAAATGAGCATATAGCGGCTTTCAGAAGGAAGCTGAAAGCACGTGAGGAGACTCTTCAAGCCACCGAGGGGAAAATCATCGTAGCGGGCGACTTTAACGCCAGAGCGGTGGAGTGGGGCATGCCCACCCCAAACACCGGAGGACGGCTGGTTATGGACATAGCAGCTAGAAGAGACATGGCAGTGCTCAACACAGGGAGCACACCGACGACCGGGCTGCACTAGAACCATGCCCGATATCACTCTGGCGTCAGATAATCTCGTTTCAAATGTAGCAAATTGGAAGGTGCTAGAGAGCTGTGCGAGTAGTGACCACTAGTACATAAGCTTTGAAATATATAGAAAGAAGGCTACCGTCAGGCCTCCCAGATTGAACGTCACGAAGATGAATAGAGACGCGTTTATCTAAAGCTTGCAAGGATAGAGCAGCTGCTCATCAGAGGTCCCACATCACCGGAATGGTATCGAGATATTGGGGACTGAGACCATCTGTCTTATAACTCAGGCATGTAAAGAATCGATGCCTTGCTCCATACCCCGGGGAAACAGGCGTCCTGCATACTGGTGGACAGAGGAGATAGCTGCACTCCGAAAGCAGTATCTCTATCAACGAAGAAGAGCGCAGCGAGCAAGAAACAGACCTGAAGCCACTCTCTTGAGTGCTGAACTCAAGGGTGCAAAGAAGAAATTGAGGAGAGCAATTAAGCACAGCAAGACCAGGTGCTGGGAATCCCTCACTGAGGAGATACACAACGACCCATGAGGACTAGCTTATAAAACTGTTTCGAAGAAACTTGGCAGCTTNAGGAGAGCAATTAAACACAGCAAGACCAGGTGCTGGGAATCCCTCACTGAGGAGATACACAACGACCCATGAGGACTAGCTTATAAAACTGTTTCGAAGAAACTTGGCAGCTTCAACACAGACGGGAGGATGAGTGCGGATACAATGGAGGAGGTTGTTAACACACTTTTCCCCACTCACCCAATCCAAAGTAGGCGCGACACCGTTACTGAGGGGACAGACTCGATTCCGAACTTGTGCGAGCTGTCAGGAGCTTAAAATCGAAGAAAGCCCCAGGCCCAGACGGATTACCAGCAGATGTCTGAAAGATCACGGCTAACGAATGTCCGCAATTGCTATTGCAGATGTACAACGGTTGCCTGAGAGGAGGGGTCTTCCCGAAAATCTGGAAGAGGCAACGGCTCTCATCCGCAAGGGTAAAGGAGAATTTAAGTCTCCGTCATTCTACAAGCCTTTGTGCATGCCGGACACAGCGGGGAAGCTGTTGGAGAAGTTGCTGAAACCCCGCATGCTGGCAGCCATCCAGTCTGGTGGTGGTTTGCCGGATAGGCAGTATGGTTTCAGAAAAGGGCTCTCTACAGTACACGCTATAAGGGCCGTAGTCGACGCAGCCGAAGACACGGAGCAGGGGAACGGTTATTCGCGACCGGTGTGTGTTCTTGTCACATTGTACGTAAAGAATGCATTCAACTCTGTGCGCTGGTGCGACATGCTGGATTCGGAGGGACAGAAAACGAAGACTATCACTGCTGGTGCGGCACAGGAATCAATCCTGGGCCCAGTACTGTGGAACGCATCGTACGATGGCCTTATGAAGACTGACATGCCACAGGGAAGTACCCTAATCGGATATGCTGACGACATCACAGCAATTATCATAGCCCGTAACGTGGACCTTGCACAGCTGAAGTCAAATCAAGTGATGCGGGGCGTCCACGGATGGCTCGAAAGGTATGAACTCCACCTGGCCGCGGCTAAAACAGAGATAGTGTTCCTGACGAAGAAAAGGTTTCCCACTGCCCTAGCTATGAACGTGGGAACACAACCAGTCGCGACCAGGAGCTCATTGAAGTATCTGGGACTCGTGCTGGACACGAAACTCACGTTCTGGCAGCAAATAAGGCGAGCTGCGGACAAGGCAGAAAAGGTGACCACTTCCCTGAGCAGAATAATGGCAAACGTTGGGGGACCGCGTCCTAGCAAACGTCGATCCATGGGGATGGCAGGATGGCTGAGGCGATGGCAGGAGAGATGGGACGCGGATTCGAGAGGTAGATGGACCGCAACTCTCACAAGAGACCTAAATAAGTGGGTGCAACAGAAGCAAGGCGAAACGAACTTCTACCTGACCCAATTCCTTACTGGACTTGTTCACTTCCAAGTTTATCTCCATAGGATAGGTAAGGTGGAAACACCTAACTGCCTTTACTGCGAGTCGGTCAAAGATGATGTCCACCACACCTTCTTCGACTGCCATAGATGGAGTGAAGAGTGATCGGCGATGGAGAGGGAGTTAGGATTCGTAACACCCGAAAACATTGTCGGGGTCATGCTACAAAGACAAGAACACTGGGTCTGCGTTGCCACCTATGTCCAGTCTGTGCTCTTGGCAAATAAAGGATAAGATGGAGGAAGATGAGGAAGACGGCCCATGATGGCCACACAAATGGCACCATCCTGAAGTAATGCGAAAGCGGTCCCGGGGTGGACCAGTGCCAGGTGACAAGGGTTAGCAGCTTTAGTGCGTGAGAGTCGTACACTACTCAGGGGTGCGGAGTGTCCATTAGGATTTCCGCTGTTGCCCTCGTAAAAAAAACACATTATATGCGCGTTGACAGAAGTCAAGTAGCCAACTATTCACGATACTTGGAAATATTCACCAAAGTAGTTCTTATTACTTAATATTACAAACTACTGATTTTTTTCATATCCGATGAAAACAATTATTTTGTGATTTTAAAACTTGATAATTAATTTAACTGTCGTTTGATTCCTTCTTTTACAAAGGTCGCATTGTCTTAAGTCACGTGATGCGGCTGCCATTTCCGTTAGAACAGTATTTTCCACAGTTTTTGGAGAATTATTCTTGAAAGTGCCCCGCGTGGTATGAAACTCTTAACGTCATAAGGGTATAAAAATTCATCACCACTGGACAGAGAATGATTCAAACTATCATTTAAAACATTTTTGGGAGTACTTAAACCTAGTCACTCTGACGCACATAATACCTTAAGAGGGAGAAATAGACACAGTGCTACATTAATTTTACCGGTCATGTAAGTAACTGACTTACTCTTCAGGTTTCGTTCTCTTCGTATTCTCTTCCACGCATCATCACAGTTTCATCGTAACAAACCCACCCGCTTATTCCCTAATTTGCCCAATGCGCGTATAGAAGTTTCCCTTAAATTTTCCTGTAGGAATGTTGAAACGACTTATACGTAGAAATCTCTCCGGCAGTGAAATTCCTTTACGCATTAAAATGACTTTAGCGTTGGAACGTTTTATGAATAGGAATATCTCACACCTCGAAACCTCTTAAGCATTGGGACGTGTGATGCATCGAAAAGTGTTATGAGTAGAAGCGCTCCTTCTCGCATGTTGATACCCATATGCCTTTCGCTATCTCGTATATACATCGTGTGTCGTATCATGTATTCCACTACCCATCATTACGGAGGAAAGCTTCATTATAATCAGTAGCGGATTTAGACCGCAATCAAAAAGGGCGGCTCAGCGGGAACCATTTCCGTATAACAATTACGATTTTACAACAAAAATTTTATAATAATAAATTTATTGTAAAAATACAGTACAAACTGCGTATGACCACGTGGAGAACAATAAACTATTTTACTCTCCGGAAGCAAGCAAGGGATGGCCCCTCAATTCCGATCAATGGCCGTAAGGCAGAGGCGGGTTCACAAATTTCAGCAAAAATTCCTAGATAAGATAAAAAGTTAGCTACGAGTTATAATACTAATATAATATTAATATGTTTGTAATTTAATGCAAAAAATTTACATATACATATTATTATCGAACAACAGATTATTCTTAGTATAGTGTTTAAAAATCATGAGAATTGAAATAACAGTAAATTCACGATGAATTGTTACAATAAACACGACCCTAGAGAGCCTGAATAAGAAATCCGCCTCTACACGAAGGAAAAACAGAAAAACCCGGGCCAGGATGGGGTTACAGAATTAATAAATGTTATCTTAATTATTTATTTGATGCATTTAATTTAAACAATTAACAATCTGTTATTATTGATAAAAATAACGATTATTTTATTAATACCAATTATAATAATAACAATTATTAATCCGATAACACTTTTACAAATATGCCATTTATAAACTGCAATTTTATCTGTTGAGAGCTCGGACCCAATGGGGGAGGGGTCATAGCTGATTATAATCATCATTATACTCATTAATATGCAAATGTACCCTAGATTTTTCGTCCCTTTTCTGCGTAACGGGACGGAGAAAAAATTGAAAAATGTATCCGAGATTTCCTATTATTTCATCTTTCGTTTTTCCTTTCCGAGATAACAGCATTTGACAATTACAACAAGGAATAAAGCTACTTGACTCATTTATTTGAAAATGATGCTACTTGACTACGCGAGTCCTAAAAATGACACGTGACCTGATCCACGTGACCATGTTGGTAATAGCATGGAATTGTTTATCTTCATATATTATTCATAACTGATCTAATGTCCTGTTTATATATCGTGTGTCACATAATATCTTGTTAAAGCTAAATATGAAATCGAGTGAAACTTGCCTACAATTAGCAAATAATGGTAAGTAGTATGTGCCGTATTATTAAGTAGATAAAAGTAAATGTTAATAGTGAGATATCTCTGACGATAAAAAATTCACATTAATTCAATTGCGATGTAAACGAAGTACAATGATATACTAGCAACGTTCTATCTCCGAGAAGCTGGTTTGACATATATAGTACTCTTTAATTACTAATTAATTAATCAATCTAAAACCAAATTTATTAGTTTTGTCATTAAATAAATAAAGCTGAGTATTTCAACTTCAGTGGATAAGTGCGTATCTCTATAAGCAATGTGTTTTCACATCCATGATAAATTATTTAAGGAATAACATTAGAAAATAATTAAGTTAATTGTTTTTATTTTTGAATTGACTGTGAATTACTTTTCTTTTGTTTCACTATAAAGTTTATGGTTACGACATTATTTTCTTCACAGTACATATAATCTGTACTTCATAACAAAATAGAACATTCATAAAGATAACCTCAACAATGGCGTTTAATCCCAATATTTCTTCATTATTTAAGTAAGATTTATCACACACTATAGCTTCTCCTGTTTCAAATAAGGATTAATTCTGGCCCGTGGTAAAGGTATGAAAAGTTACTTCAGATATTTAATATAATTTAAGGAGATTTATTTTTCTTAATTGAGTAAAGCATTAGAAACATATTTGTCACAAGAATTACATAAGTGAGCAAAATTTCAGCAACACTGACTTTCGGAATTAACTGTAAAATCTATTTAAACATTTAATCTTACGTAGATTGCTACTGAGAAGAAACACTGAAAAATCGTTTTAAAAACTCATGTAATCTCTTGCTTGAAAGCAAGTCAATTCTGGAATGGTTACAGAAGACCGAAGATAAACACACGAACGAGAAAAAGCTATCCATTACGTGAACGAGCTCACGTACAAATCTGACGTTATGATCCCAACTTATGGTCCATCAAGAAGATATATCGTGGCAGTAACAAGTCATTTGGCCGTTCCTGATGCATTACAGGGAAAAAAAGTTCCTCAAACGAGCGGAAAATTCAATGTTTATTGCAATAAAACCTGCACCTAAGTGACCTTCACAATCAAAGGAATATGGGTCATGATGAAATCGATCATATATCGCATATCGTTTCGGTTAGTGGAGATCAAATTAGCCGGAAATATGATAAACATTTAAAACATAACATAAATTATACTTCCTTATAAGACAGCGTAAACGCAAGAACTAAATAGAATCATCTTTCGGTTAAATTTTGCAACATATTTGCAGGATTCAATAGCGTTTATAATGTATAATTCAATAGCGTTTTATTATTTCACATAAATATCTAATTGACACATCACTGAATGCTATCGCCGTGCTTTTCGTGGAAATAGACAATACTCCATCAATAAGTTTTATTAATTACAAGAAGATTCAAGTCGCGTGTTACTTACTGTACCAATCACGCACAAAATACTAAGAAGAAAAACATGACCAAGACTAGTTGTGGTTGTTTTCAAAATGACCAAAACTAGTTTTGAACGATAAGCTATTTCCAGGACTAATTTGAATAATAATTACGAATCCCATTTATGGTAAAATCCGATTGCCCAATATAATTCCCTCGCGTTAGAAGCTAACTCATTTCCTAAAATATTTAGTATGAACAAAATGCTATTTTCATTAACGTGGGATTATGAAAAATGGTCATGCGCGAAAATGTATTCTCGAAATGAAAACTATTCTTCAATTCGAGCACAAGAAACACTAATAGTGGAAAAATGTAATTGTTTCTAATATATCGTTACCAAGAAAATTGACGTTTCAACCTTAATATGTATTATAGTCCAGGAAATACATCAGCTTCAAAAGTAAGGAAATTTATTATTCTGATGATATAACAGTGTGCAATACCAGTTCTCGTATGGAATTGACTATGTATGGTCTACATACAAGAAGAGAAGAGAATAAGTCTTCGCTTTCTTGAAGAAGAAAAAACAAACTACAAATTCCTTTACAAATTAGCTTATTAACTTATGTAATACATAAGACGANTGAAGAAGAAAAAACAAACTACAAATTCCTTTACAAATTAGCTTATTAACTTATGTAATACATAAGACGACAAAAACTTGTATTCATTTTTCTTAAAATTTGCAAATTAAAATATTTGTATAGTTATTCAGCGTCAGTTTTGCTCAAAAACTAACAGACAAAAAACGAAAGAGATCATTTCTTCCAATAAATTAATTAGGGTCTCAAAGGTAAGGCTGTGGTAGAGAGTATTGATCACTTATCACAAAAAGAAAAATGAAACTAAAGCCTGTAAGTTTCATATTTCAACAATTTCATAAAGTATAACAAAATGTTAATGTTCTAAGAATAAAAANTCATATTTCAACAATTTCATAAAGTATAACAAAATGTTAATGTTCTAAGAATAAAAATAAATGACCTAGTTCAGGGATACATGCATACTTCATACCTAATATTGGTAGTTTTGGTATCGACCTAGTTCTGGCAGAAGCGCATCTACCTAAATTACGTCGAGTCGATTTTCTCGTCCCATGGTTGAATATGGGTTGGTGTGTATCATAATGATACTGTATTCAATTAATCTTCTTTTTTTCGCTCCACTGAATAATATCAATACATTTCAATATAACAAATTTATTTGAATGAAAAGCCTTCAAGGAATCGCATATATAGAACGGCTTTGTGACATGCAATATGAAAGGGTTTTTTTTTTTTGCAACCATGCTACTCTTGTCCCTTCCCATGCATTTCAAGTTCTAGGAAGTTACTTGCTTACGAATGCCCTTCATTCCTTTTCGAGTAAATTTAATATTTATTTTCGTTTCACTGCTCAATTTGGGTGATGTTTGGTTGGCGTGTTTCACATGAAAACTGCGATATTTACAAGCAGTCATAATATTATTTGTCATAACTTTCGGTCAAGTGAAAATGGCCATTTTCACTTGACCGAAAGTTATCACATATATTCTCCACGTGTAGGGTACACGGAAGAAATATGTACATAGTATTATTTGTTTTCTGCACATTAATTGTTAAACATTTTTAAAAATTCCTATTAACCACACAGCCAGGCAACATATAAATTACGTTACATTGAATGAAAATTGATAATGGGACCCAGGAACTCCAGCTCTGTGCGCAGTTGCGCTACCATTTCACTATCTCACTATTCAAAGCAAGTTGAATGACAATGGTAGATGGAGTCTAAAGGCCCTTTTCCACGAGCAAGAAAGTTTGTAACATTTATGTCGAGAGAATTTGCTAAGGTGTTTACTCGAGCCGCCATTTCTCTCGCAAGTTGCTCTCAGAAAGCATGGGCGACATCACGTACTGGCTGATCTCAAACACTCTTGCTGGAAATATGTCGAACGTGTTTACTCTAGCAACATTAATGTCGCCAGAGTTTGCGCGTTCGGAGTAGAAAATGGCGTCGTTTTGAGAACTGGAGTTGTGAATACATTTTTTGGTAAAGCTGTGTGATCATATGAGATGTAGTTGTATTGATTTAGATAACGACAAGATATGGAGAAAAAAAAGGAATGTGTGAATGTGTGAAACGGTTTTCCACGGAGAACAACGTTATCCTATACTTCTATTCGAGCCCTGATTCTAAATACCGTGGAGCCTCTTTAACTCGAACTTCAAGGGAAAGGTTAAAAGTTTCGAGTTACAGAGGACTTCGAGATAAGGAGTTTTTAACATGATCAATTTCGACATATAGAGTCATATATTATTAAAGTTATTAGAAAATAAAAAAAATCAAATAATGAGATTTATTTTACTGCATATGTGTTGTACACAATTACATAACTACAGGTTATTTTAAGGTAAAGGAACAACTTGAAAATATGCTCCTATTAAAAGAACTCTGTGATTTTCTTTTGAGTCAAGGAATTATCACATTCTTTGTCAATTGTATTTTCGATTGCAAACAAGGCACTAAATATACTGTCCTCGATATTACTACATCTTTCAATGAAAGTACGAAATCATTTCTTGGAATTGAATACTGACAACAAAACTATTGCTTGGAGTTAAAGAATCTTGCGAAAAGAATTTCGATTTACAGAGGCCGCAAAGTTTACATACTGCATTTTCGAGTTATAGAGTCCGCTAGATTTGTAGTTCGAGTTAGAGAACGTGATATGTATGGATAGTACATCATAGGGAAATCATATTCAGTTCGAGTTATAACGTCTGAATAATTCGAGCTGTAGGGTTTTTTGTACTTCAACGGAAGGGAATGGCTAATTACTTCGTCTTAGAGAGGATTTCGAGTTAAAGAGTCACCACTGTATCTCGAATTTTCTCTCAAAATTTTTAGTTAAGATTATTCCAATGATTGTTGTACTGACGGCAGAACAATACCCATACATGAGAATGTTACATTCCAGCTTTAAAATTTGTTCCGAGACATAATATGCCCTTTGCATCGCTACATCGCACCCTGTGTAGAAACAGAACTAAGGATGCGTGGCACGCGTAAACATGTTCCTAGTACCGTCAACTTCTGACACCAAGTCCGTAGTTTCGAGACCTCTCACAGCAACGCTTTTTTAATATTTTCATTTATGTCAATATGATGTTCCACCTGCTTGAACATACGTACAGCTTTTACATATTTTTTAATATGTAAAACCTTGTGTTCATTTTGTTTTACATGATGCCTACATCATTGCCATTCGAGAAATTAACACAATTATGGAGATATTTTATTATTAATTGACAAATATGAAAAAAAGTTCATTTGAAGTCACAGTTATATCCAAATAAATAAGAGATAACATCGATAAAAAGAGAAAAATTCAACGAAGTTAGTCAATAATATAATTTATCATACTCATTAAAAAATATTTCTATTCATTCTATTTAAAAAAATAATTCCTCGTATCCGAGTATTCGCAAAAGCACTGACTTGCAAAAAAAAAAAAATCCGGAACATGCATTACGTGGTTTCAGACTCCTGCGTATAATTTTTATGAACCTAATTTCATTAATTTGTAAACGTATTTATTAAGTACACTACTGATAACATAAAAGGGCCCATTTATTTTCTAAGTCCCACGCTCTGACCAGTTTTGGATCTCCTAGGTTTGCAACACCTCCCTCCTCTTGCTTTCTCTTCGAGAGGGGAAGTTTCGTTCGACCAATCGTAGGTCTATTTGAAACGGCGCCCATATTTGGAAGACATCGTGCGGCGGGTAAATCGTAACAAGATAAAATGTTTAATTACACCACTATGAAAGAAATATTTTGCATCTTTTTACTGTACACATTTTGGACTTCTATAACAAAAATATTCTGTATATTCTTGACTTCAATAAACTTTACCATTCTTTATATTTAAACGACATCTCGAGATTCGTTGTCTCGAGAGGTCTTCATAGGCAATGTAAAAGATATTAGACTTTCTATAAAAAACGTTTGCGTAATACTGTGATACAATATAGTTTTTAAAAGAATTTGAATATAATTGCAAGATATCGTATGGAATTGGTATAATTCGAATCACAAATTACTTATAAATATTCCTATAATTTCTTTCCTTTTTCATTCCTACTTCTTTCACTCTGTCATTCGTTCCTTCTTTCCTTTTTTCTCTTTTCGCTTCTTTCTTTTTATTTTTTTCTTTCTCTCCCTTTCTTTCTTTCTTTCTCTTTCTTTCTTTCATTAATTCCTTCTCTTCTTGTTTCTTTCCGCGTTTTGCCTTTCTCTCTTTCCTACTCTCTTTCTTTCTCTCTCTCTCTTCTCTGTATTTCTTTTACTTTCTCTTTCGTTCTTTAATTCTGTTTTCTTTCTTTTCTTTCTTCTTCCCTCCATTCCTTTCTTTTTTTCCTTGTTTCTTTCCGCGTTGTGTCTTTCTTTCTTGTTCATCTTTATTTAGAAGCAAATGTTTCCAATATCTTATCTTATCTGATCAGACAAGCATTACTACCCGAGGTCTAAAACTATCCAACTGTAATAAAGACGTGTAGTTTTTCAACCTCTGTATTTCTATTCTTAGCAAGTCATACAAATACGAATGCTATTTCAATGCTACGAATACTTTTAGTTTAATTCAATAAGTGCATATAATTTTTTTCTTTATTAAATTTTGTGCTCCAAATGTATAATATGATAAATCTAGATGCTAATGAATGTATTTTTATTGAAAATATTGTTTGGATATAAATTAGACAACTTAAGGTATATCCAATTCATTGTCAAACTGACTAAAACACGCAGACTTGAGTGGCTATTTATTTGTTCGACTTTTTCAACAGACATTTTACCTCCTTCAGCAAGAGTGTAATTGGATGAGAACAGTAAAGCTGCTATTATTGTTCTGTCACCACATAGTGGGTTCGAATCCCAGTGACATATGTGAAGTGATTTTTGAAAATGGTTTATACCACAATTCAGCTCGTAATATCTGTTTGGGAGCTGTAATGAACGAAACCTTAATTCATGATCTCACATTGCTTAGGAAAATCTTAAAACATACGCTGAGCAATTGTCAATTCGCAACGTAGCATTACAACATACATGGCAACGTGGCACGGCAAAGTTCATCTTAGTAATGTTGCCGACGAGACGGCAAAGTTTCTATAAAATAATTTCTATTCATGTTCTCCTTATGTTTCGATATTTTAGTTTCTTCATTTGTAAATGAAAGTGTTCAATGATATATTTTACGAGGAATTTAGAAAAGTTCTTCAAAATTTCAATAAACATGTGCAAAAATTTTTTTATCTTGAATTTAAAAGCAAATAATTTATATTTAAAGAAAACAATGATACTAAAATAATTCAGGAGTTCGTAATTATACCCCAAGTAGTAAAAATTTATTTTAATGAAAATATTGAGTAGGAAATGGGTCTAATATATATCAAAACCATATTTTCAATAAATATTTATTCATATAGCATCTAGATTTACCACATTATCCATTTGGAGAACAATATTTACTAAAGGAAAAGGTACATGCTCTATTAATTATGCAATTTTATTATAAATTACTTTTTTTGTTAAACAGTCTATTGCAATTTAATCGTGCATGGTCAATGTTGTGATGCTGGTTTAGAATCATCTTCAGGGACGCTGTATTCTTTTTTTTCTAATTACACTACATTATTGTAAATAAATTTATTTTTTCTACAAACATTAAAAAGGAAAAAAGAAAAACCCTAGATGTTGTGAAGGTTTAGTCTTTCAGGGTCATAATGCATATTACACTAACATAAAACTAAAATGTAATTTTCTCCGCGAGTTTCATTAGAAATCTCTCCGTTGTTCCTGCTCTATCATTTGACAATCAAATATAAAAGTTTCTTTAATTTTACGTTCTATTTGTTAAACGAAATTACGTGTCATTCGCGACTTCGTCGTTTGTCCGAGAGGAAAATTTCTGCGATCTAAATTTCTAATTTTACAGCCAGTAAAAAGTAGAACGCCATAAACATATTATGCATAAGTAACATAAATATTACAATGAAAAAACATATTTCGTATAATATCCCATATTTCTTGAACACTTTCTGAAAATATGAAATTCTCTGTTGAATTGACGGCAAAATGGTACGTTAATTAGAGAAGATTTCTAGATTTAAAATAACAACTCCTTAGAATATGACACTGAATCAGGAATACGGCGAACTACAAGTTACAATAACTTAACATATAAAACTAAATACGACCTTGTTAACTGCCTCGCTCGATTTAAATTTACTGTAAATATTATACTGAATGTCTGACTAATACGTTTATCTTCACAAATGTAACATCCATGTTGCTTCGTAAAAAGTTATATACCCGCAAAGAATGTTTCTAAATGACAATGTTCGTTCCCTGCTCTGGAAATCAATAAATAATACTGAATATCGATACTAACATTATAAATGAGGAGTGAGTTAAGTATGTAGAATATATAAAGTATTTCAATTGTAAAAAAATTCGTCAACGAGGTTTTCATATTATTGATCTCTGATTATTTTTTTAGGTTGCACGAATTGTTACCAAATTGTTATATCGTGGATAAATATGTCAGTAGAAGATGTAATTTATTTGTTCCTTAAGTAGTTTTATATTATTTATAACTCGAGAATTAAACTTTTGTGTTATTAGTTCATATTTGAGACAAACGTTTTCTATATTTATTTAATTCCTTTTCACGTATATGAAAAACTTAAGAGAATGGCAAATTATGTGAAATTACTTTCGACAATACACATCATTTGTAGGCAATGGGATTTGATTTCTTTACTTCACTGTATAAATATAAGAAATTATAGGAATATTTATAAGTAATTTGTGATTCGAATTATACCAATTCCATACGATATCTTGCAATTATATTCAAATTCTGTTAAAAACTATATTTTATCACAGTATTACGCAAACGTTTTTTATAGAAAGTCTAATATCTTTTAGATTGCCTATGAAGACCTTGCGAGACAACTAATCTCAAGATGTCGTTTAAATATAGAGAATGGTAAAGTTTATTGAAGTCAAGAATATACAGAATAGTTTTGTTATAGAAATCCAAAATGTGTATAATAAAAAAATACAAATTTATTTATTTATCGTTTGGCTTACACTTGGACACAGATTAAGCATAATATGTTATAATTAGAACAATGTAATCTAAGCACTTAAACAAATCTTAAATGTTAACATCTAGGCCTTCCATCCAGGAAATTGCAGGATGCTTCGCTTCCTAAAAGTCCGATTTTGGTCCTGGGTAAGATCTGGTTTCGCACTCACTGACGATCTGGTCAATTGTCTGTCGAGGGGCTCCACAATCACACTGGGGGCTCGAGATCTTACCCCATTTGTAGAGGAGGTCCTGGCAAACTCCATGTGAGGTACGGATCCTGTTCAGTACTTTCCACTGTTGACGAGGGAGCTCAAACCCGGGAGGTTTCTGTGTAGGATCGATGAGGGACGTAGAGTTATCCTCCTTCCAAGTTCTTCGCCACTGTTCACAGATGTTAGGTTCTCCATTTGCCACTAATTGCTCTGCTAGGGCTAGCGGGGGTTTTCTAGATCTTAGTCGCCTCAGTGATAAATGCGGTATGTCCGTATGTACGGGCAATTCTGGGTTATTTTGAATTTTTTCTAGCTGACGGACGAGGAAAGCTTTTCTGCGGAGGTGGGGTGGGGCGATGTTGCTGAGCACAGGTAACCAATACAGGGGGGTACTCTTGATGCAGCCACTGATAAGGCGCATCGTGTCGTTTAGCTTAGCATCTAGTTTGTGTACGTGGCTGCTATTCAGCCATACAGACGAACAGTATTCTGCAGCTGAGTAAACTAGTCCTAGGGAAGATCCAAGAAGTGTGGAGGCATATGCTCCCCACTTGCTGCCGCATAACTTGTGCAGGACGTTGTTGCGTGTGTTGACTTTGGCTGCTGTTGTTTTTAGGTGTTTATTGAATGATAGGGTACGGTCTAGTGGTATTCCGAGATACTTTGGGAATTGGTTGTGGCGAAGTATTTTATTATTGAAATATACTTTTGGAGATGTTGTGGCTTCCCTGTTATTTAAATGAAAACACGTTGTTTCCGTTTTGCTTGTGCTGACAGTGAGGCGCCAGTCAGTGTAGAAATTTCCGATAGCTTTGAGTTCTTGGGACAGGAGGTTCTCGGCGTCCTCCATTCGTTTGTCTTGGACGGCTATGGCCAGATCATCAGCATAGCCAAATTTCCGTCCTTTTATTTCCGGCATATAGGATATGTACAGATTGAAAAAGGCTGGCGCCAACACTGATCCTTGAGGGAGACCGTTGTTCAGTTTCTTCATTTTACTTGTTATGTTACCCATTATTACCTGGAAGGTTCTGTCACATAGCATGTTATTGACGAGGCACATCAATTTCTGGCACGGGATGATGTGGTGCAGTTTGTACAGTAGGCCATCTTTCCATACTGTGTCGTATGCTGCTGTGAGGTCTATGAAGGCAACTGTTGTCTTCAGTCCTCGTTGGAAACCTGCTTCGATGTGGCTGGTTAGGCTGAGTACCTGATCCTCGCAACTTCTGTTGTGACGGAAGCCAGCTTGTTCCACTGGTAGGTGTTTCTCCAGCGTTGGCTCTATCCGATTTAAAATGAGCCTCTCCAGCAACTTGTAGCTTGTGCTTAGGAGGGAAATTG
>NNCF01127629.1:321727-368246 GCA_002313205.1 Laupala kohalensis
TCTTCGCTTTCTTGAATTCAGGTGGTACATGGCCAGTCTGCATACTGTGTGAAAAGAACTGGCTCAGCCATTACCTGGTACGCTGGCCGCTGTGCATCAAAAATTCAGGGAGAATACCATCGAATCCAGGGACCTTCCCTGTTTTCATTTTTCCAATGGCATGATTTAGTTCCTCTAGTGAAAATGGACGGGAAACGTCGTTCGGAGCTTCTTCTGCCTGGCGGAACTGTTTCAGGTGACGCTTGATGAAGGTTGTGCGTTTCCTAGCTGTAGGAGCTCTTGATAGTGAAACAATGCGTTAGGCGATCTAGTCGGGGCTGTCATCTGACATTTTCCTCTCCGGTGTGCTGCCATCTCCGAGTTTCCTTAAGAGATTCCATGCCTTCCTGCTTGATTTCGTAAAGTCTAGAGACTCAGTGGTTTCTTCCCATTTCCTTCTGCGGGCTAAGTCAAGTTTGTGAAGGAGCTCGTCAGCAGTTTTGGCGTCATTCTCCTGAAGGTATTTCTTATAGAGACTTTCCGTCTCTTCATTCCATCCTGGGATGTATTCCTTGCGACACCCTCGAGGGATATATCTTTTTGCGGCTGCTATTACTATCTTTATAAATCTATTGTAATTATACCACCTTGCTGGAATCCACTGTACAGTTTGGTCGATGTCTTTGGCGAATTGTTCCCAGTTTGCTTTCTGCAAGTTCCATCTGGGACGTGGGAATGAGCGAATAAGCGGGATACTCATTCCAATTTCAAGAAAAATAGGGCGGTGTTGACTATGGGGAAAGCTATCCTTTACCTTCCTACGTATAGGGATAGGATGTGACAGGGAGTTCCTGGTGATAAAGCTCAAGTCAGGGTTTGTTTCCGTGTTGTGCGCGGCAGATTTAAAGGTGTTTTTATCTTTCGCATCAAAAACTAAGTACAGGTTTTCTTCAGCCCAGTTTGATAGTTATTTCCCCGTTTTCATCCGTTGTATGATATTTCCAGTCGACGTGATGACTATTAAAATCTCCAGCGTATATTGTGGGATGAGGATGAGTGTCTATGACATCCTGTGGCCAAGTTGATTGAGGGGGCTTGTATATATTTACCACTGTCAGTTCCCCTATTCTTGTCACTACCTGTTGTAAGTCTTCGGATGAAAGTTTTACCACGGATGCGTTTTTAATGTTACTCCTTACATAGGTTGCTACTCCATGGTGGCGGTGGTACACAGCTCCCAGGAGATCGTAACCATGTATCCTACCTCTGGTCTTTTGTTGATCTTCGTTTTCGATGTGCGTTTCCTGGAGGACAGCCACGTCGGCTTGGTTTCCCAAGAGAAATTTAGAGAGGTACTCACTCTTAGACCTGCTGAGACCCTCCACGTTCAGTTGGCAGATCAGGGTTATCCTACCCAGCTCTCTATTCGGTCTGTCAATATCTACGAATTAAGTCCAAGTGTCTGATAGCCAGGAAAATCCGCGCGCGATTTCTCGCTTGCTGGTCTGGCTGCCGTAGCTTCAGGCTCTGTGGAACACCTTGAAGTGACTGTTCTTTAGCACCACCCAGGGGACACGTATAGCTTAAGGAATGCTACGGACGCGAACAGTCGTTGCCCCCCNCGGTGTAATGAAACATTTTATCTCGTTACGATTTACCAGCGGTACTATTAGTCTTCCAAATATGGGAGCCGTTTCAAATAGACCTACGATTGGTCGAATGGGAAGCAGGAGAGAGGCGTTGCAAACTTAACAGATCCAAAACTGGTCAGAGCGTGGGACTTAGAAAAATAAATGGGCCCTTTTATGTTATCAGTAGTGTACATGTGATGAAAAGTGTATATTTTTTAAACTCTATATCTACACTCATAATTAACGTGAATATTTATTTTATACAAGTATAATGTAAAATAAAAGTGTTTACATGAATCATAATAATACTAATTACTACGTACTCTAGTAAATACTATGTTCTTTAATAAAAAACGGAACGTATGACGCGTACTTAACCTCGACTAACAGCCCCATACGAGCGGTACAAATAAACTTGCCACCAAAATGGCGATAAAACTTTCACGTCGGTTCGAAATCAATCTCGTATGTCCAGAGAGAAGGGATCTTGTGTTTACACGGTCTTGCACCAACGCTCTCTGAGAGATTGTCTGGCAAATTCACTAACTCGAGACTCTCAGATCGGTTTACTTGGAGAAGACATTGACTCCCGCAAGTTATGTCGACACATTTCTTGCTCGTGGAAACGGGCTTTAAAGTCAAACGGGGTAGCGTAGTGGCTGTCTCTTNCGATTCGTGATCCTCTACTCCATTATCATTAAATATTCACCTTACCATTTCTTTCGACCATAAAACGTTTTTTTTTACATAAAGAGATAAGCCTGCTGTAACGTTGAGTCAAACAGTCCCACAACAGACCCCGAAGGTGCCCAAGGGGTTCGTGGAGGGTAGAGCTCCGTAATTTCTTGGCCTCGGCACTATGAGGAGGAAATATGGCCAGCAGCTCGCCGGTTTGACCCGGTACTCATTTTAAAGCAGGGTGAGTAAGGCTGGGAGTCAGTCTGGATGTCGGGGTGTGATTACAAATTTACACTCCTCGGGATCGAACCCTGAACATCCAGCCAGCAACTTAGCTCTCTATCCACTTTTTTATATCCCTGCTGTAATGGGGGGTATAAATAACTGAGTTTATTATGATTGAGTACAAATAACTGAGTTTATAAGATGTGATTGTAAAAACAAGACAAAAAGTTCAAGAAAGAAAAATCAAATTAAAAGATAAGTTAGAGGAGGTGAGACAGAAAAAAAAATCTAGTGCAATACAAAATTTACCACCCTTCTTCATCTAACACAGAACGAGTTATCGAGTATAGGAACTCGTGTCTTCGAAAATAAAAAAAAAGGAGTTTTATTTTAAATTCATCCATTTACTTACTATTGGCGTAGAGATACTAAAAAATGTCCTGATTTCCTTATTAGGTCAAAAACAAATGTTGATTCTTGAGAGACGTGAATATTTTACAGCACACTAGATTATCATTCAATTATTTTCTCTTTAATATTTATTTTCTGTTATCTCTCTTTTTAAAGTGTTGAGACGGAAAAACTTATTATGCCCAAATAATGTTTGTGTGAACTGTACCCGTATATTATACGTCTTCGATTCGTACTCTGAGAGACAAGAAAACACCCTATTTGAATAAGATGAAAACTTTAACTGAACTTTGCGCAGCTCATTTCTTTGCAATCTCCGTAAAAAACGCGTAGAAATCTTATTAAATTTGAAGTCGTCAAGAAAATTTTCCGCAACTTAAAATACGATTCAATTTCCCCAGAACTTAGACAATCCAGGAAGACGAATGCTCCGCGGAAAAGAAGAGAAGCGGCACTCGCAACGAAATAGGAGTCACGTGATGGTCGACTCTGACGTCTGGACGCAAATAAAGGAAAGGAAGGAACCAAATGAAGATAGTTTACGTTGCTTTTTCATCTGTCTTCGCGTAGTGACAGTAGAGTAGAAGGAAAGCGTCTACAAGGGACGTTTTCTTTCTACCAAGCAGTATTTTACCTGGAATGATACTCTGAGCTGAAGAAATGCTACAGAGATAATCTCGGGATGTACAAATTACATTAATTCTTCTTCTTCTTTACTGCTAGTTTATTTCGGTGGGGGCAGAATTTAGGAAAACAAAGAAGAAGAAGAAATAAATTAATAAATTTATAGACTTGATATTAAGAATATCACTTGTTACATAACATTACACGAATAACTCTACATGAAAATAAACCGTGTACATACTTCATCACCATCCTAACATTATTCTAAAATATGTTATTATAATTTAATGGATATCTAAGTAAGAGGATAAAAGAGGCTATTAACTAATTTTATGTATATTATATTTCTCAAAATCTCATATCATTTGTACTTTTATATTTATGTAGTTCCTCATATTACTCTTAGTGTTAGTTCCCTGATTAAATTTTTAAATACACCCAAATTTCACATAGAAATTAACTCAAAAATCATGGGTCCACTAAAAATTCGTGTTCAGTGAAGAAAAATAAATTCCTTACAAATATTTGTATTAATTCATAGCAGTGACAACGTCTAACATTGTATCATTTATGATACAGATATAGTCCTATCATAGTTCTAACTGGATAAATTTTAATGAGGTCCATTCTTATCTGAAGAGTGTGCTAAAATTTTCAATCCCCTTGATCGGAATTGATGGGATGGTTCCTTAGTTGCTTCCGGAGAGTAAATTAGTTTATTGTCCTCCTCGTGGTCATACGCAGTTTGTACTGTTTTTTTAAATATTATTATTACAATTCCACTATTTCTTCCCGTTTGTCGCATGTTAGCATCGGCTTCATGTCATAACCAATATCAGTTCATATCAATGATTAGCTGTTATTTGCATCTACGGGAGTCTTTTACGCACCTATTTTCTTCAACAGCTATAAAAAAATTTGTACTTAGTTAACTAAAAATCTTCCTGTTCAGACACGAGGTGAGAATCTTACAGAATGTTGGCAGGTCTGTATTTGGAGGGATCTTTGGGGTATTATTATTTTCCTTATTCATAAATTCTCAGGTAGTGGCTAGACTGGAATGGACACAGGAGAAACGTCAAGCACTACGTTATTTGATAAAAACATTTTTATAAACTTTTACGGAAAGTTGGACACGTTTGAAGAATATGAACTTGTCTGTCCCGGAGAAACCGCGTCTTAGTAGATAAAATTACCAACGTTTCGGCCATCATGCTGTGGCCTTCTTCAGGTCAATGTCAGAGTCGTACAGCTTGACGACACGTTGACAGCAAATGTTGGTAGTTTTATCTACTAAGACGCGGTTTGTCTCGAACAAACAAGTTCATAAATTTCATAAGAGTTTAAGGATACAAATGAGTTTCTGTAGAAAAACTTCAACAAATGAATTATTCGATGGATCAACTCATATGCTCTTTAACTTAATTTTTTCACATATATTCTTGCGTATAACCTCTATAGAGGATTCGCGAACATTTGTGAAGTATATTTAACACAATATTTATGAGAAATCGTAGTATAAAAGACAGAAAGTAGTAGAAAGAAATTACTCGCCATTATTCGTACACTATTCCTTTTACTGCATTTCCGAGAATAAAGGATATGAACAAACAGTACTGAAATGAAGAAGTTTTTATAATTTTATCTAGTTTGATCCTCAATTTGATCACCCCCATTGAAAAAGTACTGAGGAAGTAATGGGATCGGTGTTTACGAATCATAAGATTTAATTTGATAGAAAAACGGGTGTTTATGCCTACGCGATTTAATTGCAAAAAAGAATCAGGAGAGAAGAGAGAATGATATCTCATTGTTTGTTTGCATTCTGTAACAATGACGATCTCTTCAATGGGTTTGATTACGAAGTTCCAGTATTTCATCTTATGTATTTCTCCGACGTTCATGTAATCTTTCAGAAATCGCCTCATAGTTAACAAAGCAAACCACAAGAACCACAAGAATCATTCGAATCTCACTTTAAAAAGTAGTTTTCTAATTCCTTTTTATTTTCAACATTATTTTGTGCATGGTAAAATATTGGTGCCGTTTTTAACACATTTTACGACTCATGAAACCCATGAATCCTTTTCGATTTAATTACACATCATTACTACCAGTACAAAGCTCAATCGTTCTGATGTAGTTACTTATATCCCTGTTTGTAATAAATAAATTATTTTTACCTATGGTAGAAAATTTTACTTACGAAAGCTCACTAAAAATGTTTATTTTTATTTTTTAACTGTGTGACTTAATTATTCTCTCAGGTTCTGTGAGTCCTCAGTAAGGTTCTATTTTTATTCACATTTCAGATCTAATATTTCATATCCGTTTTATATAGAACACATATCACACTCACCCTAAAATTGAACAGAATAGTACAATTTCATTGCATCCAATTCTCCAAACACAACTTGGAAGGGCGAGCGCTTGGAGAAGCAAGGAATAACAAACACGATCCATGGAGGCTTTCAACGACATTATTGGTTTTGAGACACTGCCTTGAAGAAAGAACCAACTTCGTTACGATGTGAAAATAGCAAATCTAATATAGCACCCTCGGTCTACTAGGGTGAACGTAGAGCATATGAATAGATCCACCTTGGAGCGACGGCAGAATTTAGAACTGTATCCACCGTGGGCATTCTGTAAATAATTAAATAAATAAACTTTATATTCAAAAAAGCAGTTGCAAACTGCGTATGACCACGTGGGGGGGGGGGGGCAATAAACTAAGTTANGATCAAGGGATCAAGGGCAGTGGCGGATTTAATATATATAAAATAAATTATTTAATAAATACGTACTGTTAGCCAAAAGAGATTGTAGATATTTGTGCAGTAAAATTCAAGATTAATAATGCAAAGGTGTTAGTGACATTCCCGCCCAAGGAAAATCCGCCACTACCCGGAGCACTTCTTAAGGAAACAATTCAATGTAAAGCTCTTTGAGAAATTTGTTTACTGTTACAAGCATTTCTTGTTCATCTGATTTGCGCGGTATTTGTAAAGGAAATTCGAAATGATTAGTAAATACAATTACACATAAAATAGAAAAACCTTTTTATGAGAAAAATTGTAATAAACATTAAGAAAATAAAATTTAATTTATAATTTGGTTTTGTTTGTTTTCCATTTATAAGTTTCGCCATTTATGGATCTATATTAGAAAAGGATTTTTTTTTTCAAGTCATAAAAGACCATTCCTGCTATTACTTAAGTAAATTAATTACATTAATCACTTGTGGAGATATGAATATGGTGTTAATTTTAAGTTTCATTGGTTTTGGGGAACGCAATACTCTTGTCATTAATTTTTTTAATTTATTTTAGTTGTCTTGGAGCTAAAATGTTTGAAAATAATTCCTCCCCCGCAAAAAAATTCAGCAAGTAATCGTTCAACTTTTTTTAAACGTGTTATTGTTGCCTAATTAGAGTGGCAGTGATGGTACTATAAATGCCGATACACTCGTAATTAACCTGGAATGTCCTTGTTCATATGGGATTATTTCGCACTAACATTCTCGAAAAACACAAAAATGCAGTCACAAATCATATATATAATACAATATTCCAGAATATATATAATATTCCAGAATTCGTGCTACACTGCATATTTGAAAAATCTTTTAATTCCAAATCACTGGTAAAAATACAAATGTACAATGTTTTGATGGTTGAACGGTATCTTCCATTGAACCACGTTAAGCATGTGAATGTCATTGGATTTCGATTACTATCAATTACGCAAATTTAAACCATTGCGCAAATGACCGAAACCACAAAATGAGATTCTTCATTCCAATAATGGGTTTTAATATTCTTCCACTTGTCCCTTATTACGCCATCAAACGTATTTCCATGAAAGTCCGTAAACGCTATCTGCAGATAACATTGAATTGAAAAGAATAACAAAATTCATTTTCAAATATTTTATAATTATTTAGTGTTGATGTTTTCCTTCTCTGAGGATTTCTGTGTTGTATTTTTCAAATTATTATAACAAATACAATAATAGTTATACCGTATACCATACACGATTAATTAATGACGTCTCAGTAACTAATGAGTAAACATAAGAAAATTAGGTAAATATAATGGAAAAGTTAGCATCACAATGTTAGCTCCGGTTCTCTTAAAGACGCAACACAGACAAGTTTTCCCAATCTTTAACGATGCCATTGAAAGAAAAAATTGAATCTTTCGCTAAGAATAAATAAAATGGAATTATTGTAGTCTATAAAATGTATTATGAAAAGAGTAGTTCTCTACTGCCTATGATCACGTGGAAGACAAACTACTCTACGGAAGCAAACAAGGAACCATTCTATCAATTTGGACCAAGGACCTTAAGGCAATAAGTGATTCAGCACAACTGTGCTTTAAATTAAGAACAAAAATAGTTACATCTTGTTATAAAATCTACAGAATATTAACAAATTTATCTTCCATAGAATATAGCGATCACTTATTTACAAATGCGTGAAACTTATCTTAAAACTGTTCCAAAAATATTGTTGAAAATCGTAACTATTAAAATAACTCAAAATTCGAAATAAATAAATAATAATAATCATGATACTGCCACCACAAAGTGGCGTCACCCCTACGTCCGGAAATGGGGACCTGCTCGAAGGAAAATCAGAAAAATAACTACCAGGTTGTGAGTCATTGCAAAGATATAACCATTTTCATAAGACGCAGATTAAAAGCAGTAATATATGTTTCTCTTCAATAAAGTATTATTCCGTTTCCATGGATGTAATATAATGTTGCTAGGCACACGCTGAACGGCGTGTCACTGAGCAGAACACTGGCATAATTGAGGTAAGTAATTCGTTGTAAACCTTAATGTTAATAACTGTCCGTATTATACATAAAAATATAAATAAAATTAGTGTCACAATACGTTTTATTTTGATAGTATGTCTTCCATTTTAGTATTTTGATAGTATTTTGATAGTACGTCCTCCACGTGGTCATACGCAGTCTGTACTGTTTTTTGACAATAAATTTATTAATAAATTATTGCTTTACGTTATCGTAAAAACACGTTTTTCTTTCTTAATCCGTGACACGTTCGTAATTGTTCATAAAAATAACAAGGAACTCCAACCAAAATTAAAATAGAACTCTAATATATCATGTATGTGTGGAAACTTCATTCGCCTCAAAATTAATTTCAAAATGGGGAAAGATATTGAAAACCTAAAATGATTAATTTTGATGGAACGAGGGTTTTCCATATGATCGCCTTACTGAAAGAGAAATAAATATATGTGGACGAACATATCCTAAAAAATAAAAATATTTGTAAAATCATTTTTCAACGATTATATACAAGGAAATATTTTATTGATATCTAGTGAAGTAAAAAATCAATTAATATTTCTTTCTCGGCTATTTAAGTTATGGATTTCAGTGGCAATGATTTTGAGACTATGCTGTTATTCCAAGCTTAGTTCGGAATATTCTTTCAACTCAGGTCTATTTTGATCTTATCTCTTATTATTGCATGTAATTCTACTGACCTTTGAACGTTATAAATACACAGTAAGTGGTAACCTTGCAAATGAAACCTCGAAACGTTGAAAATCAATATATTTAAGTCACATACTACTTTGAAACCTTTGCTATTCCAAATTATGTTGTTTATCTTGAAGAAAAACTATTCAAGAAAGCCGAAAATTATTCGACAGATTTTTCGATTCAATTATTCAAATCTTGTGAATCAAAACCCAGACGTTTAATAAATCGAAATCTTTTACTGTAATATAAAAACAAGGGACAGAATTCAATAATAGATGTTTTGATATAAGTTATTGAACTTGGAACATGCATTTGTATTCATGAGATAAATATTTACATGTAGGTATATAATTAAATTTATTAAAATTTATTTTAATAATTGGTACGATTCTTAAAAAAAGAAAAATTTTTTTTAAAAAAATTCTTCTGTAATTTGAATAATCTATATTTTCCATTGAGTTATTAATTCATAATTTTTCCCAGAACCATGTGATATTAGCAAGTTCTGGTGATTAATGTAATAATGTAAACGTTGGTGAATTATTAAATATCATTAAGACCCAATTTTGAGAATTACGTCTTTTTGTCTCAAACAATATTTTCATTATTAATTTAATTATAACGAATTAATATTAAGTACTATTATTGATAAGTTACATGTCTAAATCTTCCACTGTCGTATTATTTTATTTAAAGTAAAAATACTGAAGTCAATCTTCAATGCTTAAGAAAATTAATTCTGGTTTTTACGAAAAGATATTTTGAAGTGAAAATTTAATATGTGGATGACCATGCAGTTAATTTTTAAGGTAAAAAACAACTATCATAATGATGCTTTTTTGTTCAGGATACTTCTTCGTGTAGAGAAGAATTGATATCCGTTGTTTGCGAATCGGAAATTCGGAAAACTCTGCATTGGATCACGACGCGAATTCAGCTTTCAAACTTGGAAGCTATCTAGTACCTGAAAGGAATTCGAGAAAGGAGATTAACTTTAAATGGTTGATCCCGTGTCCACCTGAAAAAGAAACCGAATCAAACAATAATTTCTGATGATCCCTGAACACCATAAGCACTTAAAACACCAGTCATATTATGATAGTTTGTCAAAGTGGTTTTGCTCTTCGTTTTTGGGTGGCAAAATCTTAACCTATATTCAAGACTGTATGCTATTTAAGATATTCATATTAAATAAGAAGATACATGTGTTCGTTGATATGGATCAATCAACGGGTTATGGTAAGTCGGACTCTCGTCGGAGGACGCCCTCTCAAGTTCAAAGTATATCACCTCTCCAGCTACGATTAAATGCCGCAGCTGAGCGAAGAACAATGATCGATCAGTTTCGGAACAACAACACGAATCCAGCATGTTTTCCAGCTATTCTAGGTGGTGGTTTTCGGATTGAGGCATATCGTCCCCCAAATATGCCCATACCACAACGTTTCCGACCATTGGCTAAATCCAGCCCAGGGCGCATACCTACAATGACGTCATCAAACCGAGATGGTTCTAAATCTCCACTCAGGGACAGAATTTTCATTGCTAGCTGCCATCATAACGTCCACAAACCTAAAAAACCGAAAAGTAAATCTAATAGTTCGGGTAAATTGTGTAAAGTGCATGATAATACAATTTCCAATACAGACACAGACTCAAAACCAAAAGTCAAGAAGAAACACATTCGGAAAACGAACAATCGCACGAAAGGAACAGAAGTGAATCCTCCAGTGTGTCTCCAACATACTGGACAAAACACTGTAACTCCTGCGAAATCAATAACAGCAAAAATGCCTGAAAACGACTGTAGATCAGTTCTAAATTCGATTGGACTATGCCTTGATTCGTTAAAAAAGCACCGTTGTTTATCACATCCACGGATGAGTTCTTGTCCATACAGTCATGCTGATAAACCATTTTATATTCCATCAAGTGGTTCTAATAAACTAATCGAAATTAAGAAACCTCTAGTTATTACTACTCCTGTCACACATATCGAAACAAAATGGCGTCATCGTCGTTCGTCAAGTGCGACTCCACCAACGAAGATTGAAGCAATGGTACCAGACAAAATTCAACTGTCGATATCTTCAAATCCACAGAAGGATTCTGGTAAACTTAAAACCGATAATGATGAGAAAGATGAAAGTAAAGAAAACGAAAGAAAAGAATCAAAAATAAAGCATCTTGAAAATGAGGATCAGGATCGTCCATCCTCGGAAAATAAAGAAATGGACTCTCCGACGGATTCCCTATCCTCAAGTAGCGCAGGCAGCACTCTGATATCGTCCTCACCTGTGTGCGATCCCTACACCTCGGCACAGTTAACAGATTCAGGACCATCAAGAAGTTCCCATACATCAAATCTGGAACAAACTGATGCGGAATCTCCCGAAAAACCAGAAGTCGAGAAAGACGTAGTTGAGTTTCCCGTGGCCATTAAGCGGTCTGACCCACAAATATCCAGTTCTATATCACAAGGAAAGACCACGATCTTTGAATCAAGAGCAAGTATAGCTTCTGAATCCTCCTCCAAACATCGACCGACTGTACGTTTGAGAGACCTAAATTCTAAGCTACCTCAACATCCCGTTCCTGCTACCCATACGAAATTCCCCACAGTACATTTTACGTCCGAGAATCGTGTACAAGGGTTAGTACCTGGTGTGAATACCAAAACACCTTATGACAAAACTTCGACACAAAAATATTATAGTCAGCCTGACTTACAGCATACTCCTCAACTCCAAGGTAGATTGTCGTCTCAACATTCTTCTGCTCCTTCAACTCGCCCTACGTCACGTCAATCAGGTCAGCATGTATCACGCCAGTTTCAATCTATGAAACACGGTCAATACGCTGTAGATCAACCGAATCCATATCCATCCAATCAACAAGATACACACATCCCTCATCAAAAGGATCAATACCCTCCAGATCATTTGAAGAAGCATCAACCTGATCAACATCATCAGTATCAACAAGATACACACATCCCTCATCAAAAGGATCAATACCCTGCAGATCATTTGAAGAAGCATCAACCTGATCAACATCATCAGTATCATCAAGATCTAGGAGTGACAGATATATCTGACCATATGGATCAATATCTACCTGAACAAGAGGTTCAATACATATCAGATCAAGACGTGTATACATCTGATCAACCTGGACAGTTTACAGCTGATGAAGTTCAATATGAGTCAGAGCAACCGAACCAGTATGAGTCTGACCAATATGGCCAATATCCTGTCCAACAACTTCTAGGACCATCTCAAGAGCTATCAGCACACTCTGATCAAAATCAATCTGACCAGGAGCATAAGACAGATGATGATGTACCAACTCAACAACTTCCTAATCAAGGAAGTTCACCGGGTCAAGAAGGGCGTCAACATTTACTTGATCATGGTCAACATATGAGGTATCCACCAGGAACTCCTCTACTGCAACACAATAAAAAAAGTCAATCGCGTCATTCAGGACAGTCGGGACTTTCTAAGCGCCGAGTGTCGTATGAAAACTCGCGTATTCCTGAGCACTCGTCTGTTCCATACCGAAGACCCAATCGAACTCCTGCTGACGTAAAGAGTACATCTATAGATTCCGTTACACAAGAGAGCGCAGGACGATTTGACGACACATCAATTCAGAGTTCTCTTTCGTCAATTTCATCTGACACATCAATGTCCGAGTTGGTTTCACGACTAACCACGCTATCAACACAATCGAAGAACACGTTTGTTGGTCCCGATTACGAGAGATCTAATATCCCTTTCGGTACAGAATTCAATAACGCCAGAGATCCTAATGTTAGAGTTGCAAGTAGTCCCACTGGCCAGAAACTTGGTTTACCCATGCGCCAGGGACCGCAGGCACCACCGGTCCCAAATAATCATCCTGTTATGAATAATTTGAATATGCTACACGGATCAGCAAAGCCACAGCATTCTCAGTTCCTGGGTAATGTGAATATTCCAGTGAGAGCGATGAACCAACTTCAACAAGGTGTCTCACCTCAAAACATGCAACCAGGTTACTCATTTAGTCCTTTCCAGTACAATCGAAACTCACGTCCTAGTGGTATACGTGAACAACCTCCACCAAACTTCACTCAACAGGGAAATGGACAGAGAATAAGTTTTAGTCCCTACTCCAAACAAAATAATGTACATGAAGGTCCTCAAACGAATTTTAGCCGTCAAAGAGGTCATTCACCGGGAGGATTTTCGATTTCGAAAGCAAATTCAGATGGCTTTACCATTAAGTTTCCCAACTTTCTTGCTGCACCGGAATTCCCCGATCATACTAAACAGCCAGTAGATAGAAACTCTGCTTATAGACCTGAGACGCGAGCACCAGGAATGACAAAAATATATGACACTGGAAGCATCAAATTACCTGCGGTATCAACTAGTCAATATCTGAAATACTCAGATTTACCAATGTACTCACAGGCAACTTTATCGTTTGATCCATCATCAACCAGTCAACTGTCTGATAATACAAAAGATATGGTATATCCATCTACAAGTAATGATTTTGATTATACGGAATCGGATGTTGGAAAGGTGCACAATAATATGCAAAACGGCCCATTACCATCCAAGTCAAAAACGTGGATACCAAATTCAGCAACCATGGGCAATTCTTCAGCACAAACTTCAGGAACATTTCCTAAAATTGCACCAGGAATATTTCCCGGCATGCCTCCCGGCATACATCCTGGATTGATGGCTGGTATGACTGGTTTGCCCGGTATGACTGGTTTGCCCGGTATGACTGGTTTGCCCGGTGTCACTGGTTTGTCCGGTGTCACTGGTTTGCCCGGTGTCACTGGTTTGCCCGGTGTCACTGGTTTGCCCGGTGTCACAGGTTTGCCCGGTGTCACAGGTTTGCCTGGTATGCCGAATGTTCCTAACGGTATGTACACCGGCATTATGCCCATGTATTCTGGAATGTATCCTGGAATACTCATGTATCCAGGGATGTCTCCAATGCAGGTCCAAACTCCTTGGCACTCTGGGAAAAGCCAACCTATGGGACCTGCAACGGCGGCTGCGGCAACTGTACCTACCAGTACTCTCATGTTCCCTTACTTTCCTTACAGCATGCCCATGATTCCTTGGAATCTACAAATGGGAGTCCCGAGCCATCCTACGTTTCCTAACATGCCCATAATGACTTTCGATCCCTGTCAATGCGCTATAAACCCTAATATGTGCACGGTTTCTCAAACTTCTCCTGACGTTAGAACAAAGAGAACTACGCCAACGGCAACACCTTCGATGCCAGGAGTTCCAAATATACCAAGAAATTGCACGATTCCAGAACATTCTGAACCTTCCAACTGCCGTACAAATGGCCCATGTGCTACGCGCTTACCTCTTAGGTTCCAGCCTTACTTGAGGAAAGATAAATGAATCCGGATGTAAATACATATCTTAAACTCTTGTTTGAATACAAAGTTGACTACTAGAGTTTTGAACTAAAGCGTATGTCGTCCACGATTCGCTCATCAGACATACTTCATAAAGTGAAGGGAAATACTGTTAATAGAAAACATTTAAAAATCAAAGTCTGACGTTGTTTATAATGGAAGGAGACAACTTTTAAATCCGTTAATGTTGAGTCAATTGTTAGAATATCCGTAATGTTTGTAAAATAAGACTGAAGAGGAGAGAAGATAGAAGATTTTTCGAAATCTTCATTGAAGTCAAATAATTATGAAACAAAAATACTAAATGTATAATAGACAAATCTTATCCATAATCCAATTATATTTTGTACAAAAATGTTTCATATTTTATTCTGCATTAATATTGTTTTTTCTAAAATAGTAATTTATTGTTAATGCAGATCATTAAAATTTTAGATTCACTAAAAGTGTGAAATGTTAAAAATAATTATTAAAAACAATTTTTATAAAAAATAAATTTAGATAAGTGACATTATTGGTGTTTTATTTTTTAACTTTTCCATAAAAGCAGGAGAACGAAAGAAGTTTAAATCCAATAAAAAGTACAACAGTATTAGAAAACATTATTTCGGATATGAAATTTACCGTGGTAGAAACTAACAAAAGCTAAAATATCAGAACATCATACAGCTATTTGAACGTTTCCACATGAATATTTTTAATATCTTAGTGAACTTATACGATATAGAAGCAACTTCATGTAAAAATTTCATGTTCTTGTACCAAGTCGTATTTTCACTGCGTTAATGAATGAGTCAAAACGTCATTCTGGACAACTACTATTAAATCACTCTGACTGTTTTTTATTATCTTAGTTAGTAACTATATCCTACATTGTTTATATAAGTAACATAAGCTTTCTTGAATCCGTTGGTAGTGACAGTGGCATGTAATTAGTATTACACATGTATGAAAATGAGGTAAATGGCAATAGTAGACAACTCTCACTAAATCACGAATAAAACACTGCAAGAAGTTAAGTATCTCTTCAGAAAAATTACAGAACAAGAGAGATCGATCGGACACTATCCGCTTGTACTCAGGCTACTTTCTAGGGAGAAAAAAATACATACCGTCTCACACAGAATTATATCCTCGGAATGTAAATTATATAAACACAAGAAATATGTAAAGTAAGCTAAAGTTGGTAGATTTTTGACATTATTAAATTTGTTCTTAAAAAATTGGAATAATAAAAAACTCATTCATATCTAGTGACCACCTTTAGAGAATTAGGAAGTAATTTATATTCAAAGAACTGAGATGTTATATTTTATTTATTTTATTTTGTTTATGTCTTTTGGCAAAAGGAGGTTCAGACCATGCCACTTGCTCTTCCACCTAACCGTTGGGATTGGGGAAAGGAAATTGGGAAGGAGAGGTGTTGGGATGGTGGGAAACTTATGGTACCAAACCGACATTTGTCTGGAGTAGGTGAGGGGAATCCCAGCTGAAAACCTCATCTAATTCGGTCGAGCAGTGAGTGAACCCGCGCTCTACTGCCCAGCGGGAATGTCAAGACGCTGCCACTAGACCACCGTTGCCGGCTGAAAATAGGAGACGGGACCGGGATTCAACCCCGGTCCCTTTAGCTCAGTGCTCTAAATTTCTGGAGTTTGAATCTCGGTTTCGTCTCCTATTTTCATTGAATATAACATCATGACCCTCGCAATGCGGCAAACAAAAAATTAAGAGATTACGTGTGTTTCTATTCCATGAAAAATTCTTTTCCTCGGAGCTCTCGCTATAGCACATTTGATCCAAATATTAAAATGGTGTGTATATTGCTCAAATGGCCTGTAACTCCTACAATGGCTCAGGACTCGCGTACTTGCTCGTCAATGAATTCCTGCGGGTTTAATTACAGGTGGTGGACCCTCCGTGGCTCACGTGATATCATTCTAGCACATCACTAAGTCATCCCGGGCTCAATTCCCGGTGGGGACAGAGAAAATTTCACGTTTCTCACTTCAATGTCCCAGTTCATATATAGCAAAGGCAATTGAATCGCAAACCCCCCTTCATCTGCCCATTTCCTACCTATCCTTGTATCAATAAATTCTCTTACTAACACTACTATTACTATTACTAACGACTACTATTAACACGACCAGGGTCAAGTTGTTAGTAAACCCAGCTAACCAGTCCACCTATTAACAACAGCTTTACCACCCACCTCCTATTGGTCCATGTAGATATACGTCCACAGCACGCTACATTTCCCATTTTAATATACTAGAATAAAACATTGCTGGTAAGGTATATTTTAAAAATTTGTCGTTTATATGATCGGTATGGCATGTTATTGAGGACAGTATTCATGATTAAAATATCTGAAGGGCTAATTTTAGAATAACCTATACCTAGCCAGAATACAACATTATAAAAATAAACCAAAATTAACGTCCAACTTAAACGTCAATTAAATTTATTAATGATAAACTTTGATTTCAATTTGAAATAAACAGCGAATGGTTTATTGTCTAGCTAAAATATTGTGACGTATAGTCAGTTAAGAACAACATTTTTGTACATTAAGAAACACAGTAATAAATAAACATAAATTGAGATATGATCAGAATAAAATATGTAAATAAAGTAACAGTGATTTCCTGTAAAACAAGAGATTTAAGAAGAATTAAAAAGAATGGAATATAGAATGATAAGACATACCACTATTAACTTGATACATGTCAATATAAATTTGTCAATCTTGATTGGATATGTTAGCATAAGACTTTGAAGTTAATAGTCAGTTAATAATAAAATATTATTATAAGAAAAAAGTTAGGAGACTATCTCAAACAATTTCGTCAGTTGTCTCGACTCGTGGTCGACTTTACTCACAGATTTGCTGGAAGCAGCGTTCAAGAGTTGCATCGTTTACCGCACTGACATTTCACTAATTTACAAATCACTAATTCTCAAAACATGAAATTGTTACAAAGTTTGACTTGAGTTGTTTCACTGAATTTAATAATATTTATAAACGTTTAGTTATCTCTGAATCGCATTATAATAGTCATAATTAATAACAGTTAGATAATTGATATCGCACGTGCGTACTTTTTAACACGACGAGAGCGAAGTGAGTTCGCGTTTCTTCTTCGTCTTGCACATCTACATTCATATGTTTTTATATATATATATATATATATATATATATATATATANTTTATTCGTCACGTTTATATTAATTTACTTCATTATAGTAGCATTCGTCTGTCAAGGATAGTTCTGGAACGCTGTAAATTGTTGACGATTGACAAATGTTTATTAAATTGTTTATTGTTTATAAATAGCACTAGTTGCCCATTGCACATCTGGTTAGGATTTTATTTCTTATATAGCTTCGCTACAAACTAAAATTGATGTAAGCATATTATACAAACTAAATATGGTTCTAAGCTTTAATTTTCTGTCAACGGATCTATTTTAAGGGATCATGTAGACGACGGTGTAGTAGTTCACTTCATTTCTCCCACTCGTCACATAAACCTCCCACATGTCATAATTTTCGTTAGCAGCAATTCGACTGAGCGCTTTGGGAGGATGGGAAGTGTTGGGTAGGACGGTTGAGGGGAGGGGTAACCGATAACTCATACGAAACTCTCCGAAACCTTGCAACTATCTCCTCCCAATCTCACGTTCATACTGAATTACATTTCCAACCTCCCTCCCTCCTCTGCACCCTGTACCACCACCCAACACCGTAATATTTCATGGCTCTCTACTACTTTATGAATGCTTGAATTTATCGCCCATTATTCGCTACGAGGTACCCGTTTAATTGAGCGGTAGTGTTCCAGATAGGCCAATACTGCTGGTGGCTACGATACAACAGGGGTTTACAATACATTAATATAATTTAAATTAATCGTTCGAAATAATATTTCTGATGCTTATTATATTTAGAAAAATTGAGTAAATATTCGTACATACGAAATAACTTCTCAGTCAACCTCATTCCCACAGTCCTCTCAATTGTAGGAAAAGCCATTTTTGTCTGTGCAGCATACAGACCTCGATTGCTAATCGATAATCGATTCACTATTACATGTTTATTAACATGGGGGCTGGAAAAAATGTAAAGAGTTCTGTAGGATAACAAGAGAAAAATATAGCACTTAACCTCAAAAAGAGAGATAAAAATCGATGGTTGTCAGTAATATAAGGGAAATTGGGGTTATCAATGTACAGGGAAAGCATCATTACATTACAATCTATCTTTAATAATAACAGAAATGAACATCAAACGAGAAAAAGGGAAAATAGAGAAATTGGTCGACGAAGATTCACAAGTATAAGCGTGTGAGTTACCAACCATGCATACATTTCCAAGGTCTACAAGCGCACGCCTCAATATAACAAACTCGCGAAACATATTCAATCAATAAGTTCTACGAATAATGTAAAAAAAAAGTGATTTCACCATCATATGATCCATTAAGCAAAGATACATTGAAATAAATCTTTGTTGCCAATATCAAAATTATTTCTTCTACCCAGTGAGTCAATAAGGACACTTCAAATACTTTCTCTTTGTAAAGATTCTCCATATAGCGATAATCTGTCTATAACGATCAAAATGAACAAGGGTTGTTTTGTTTATCAGTAATGTATTTCTCCTTTCTCTATACTCATGTTGCTCTCTCTTTGTAATGACGGTATTTCAATCGTTCAAGACGTATCTAGTATTCCATTAATATTAATAGAGTGGAAGAATAGTAGGGTGTAATACGTAGGTACAGAAGAAAATACTACAGTTTTCCTGAAATTTAATGTAAGTAAATAATTGTAATACTTTATGTAATATATATTTATGTGAGTTTAAGTTATTACTTTATTTTTAAACTTATTACATCAAATTTTGGTTTCTCTCTAAATAATGATCTCGTCCATAACGATGGCAGTGTCCAGTCCCTTGGATATTGAGAAAGCGGACGTACCTCCTAAACGGATACTGAAATCGGTGTCGGATTTCCACTAAGATGAGTCTTAGCATCGTTCTAATCAGTTGGTGTAGTAAAACGATACAAATTTTTGATGCAGATATTTGGAAACTTTACAGTTTTTATGTTATTGGACCTATTTTTCTGAGTTACATTAAATTTCTGGAAAGGTAGAATACAATGATATATCCTTTATTTAATTGTAATAAATAAACAGAAAAACATCCCTACGAATATTAAGAACGTCCGAATGTAATCAATGGATAGGAAATGACCTTCATGTTCATGAGGGTAACCAGCAATTTGAGTAAAGATTGCAATACCATTTGGCCAATTCGGCTAAAACCACTACATAACCCGCCAACATTTCAGATATATTCTAACTATTTTCAGGACTTGTTACAATATTTCCAAAACATCCGCATCACTTACTATCAAACATCTCCAAGCATTACAACATAAATTATTTTTGATGCAACAAGTGAGCTGGTGTGAAGATGTTATTGTTGCAGATATGGATGTGGATGATTGATGCAGATGTTTCAGAAATATTGTAACAACGATGGACAGAATATGTCCACCATGTACACAAACATATTTTCTCTTACAAACAGATACAGACACACACTCGTACTTCAATACACACACACAATGATATATATTACTCTTTCTATACCCTTAATGTAAAAGCAGTACCTACAATACAAATTAATTAAAAAATAATTACCATGAAAATAAAACAAAAAGAGGATTGCTGTGAACAATTATGCATACTTCACTACAGTGTCATTCACTCTGAGCATTTCCTACACCCTTAGACTTGATTCACCTCACGACACTACACCTCACATGAGCACGTGTTTCGAAGAAGCAAGAAGACGGTTGCGGAAACCTTTTACTCTTTTTGGTAAGTTTCTAAGTGTTGTTGGAGGTAAGTTTAATTATTATGTTTAAGGAAAATATATTATAATATCATTTAATGAAAATATTATATTCCGCAAAATGTTTTGATTGCGCGGTAACATGACATGTTCGACGCACAATAATATATTATCAGTTCCTGCGCTAATCCTGCAAAACTAAATTGAACGCAAGCACCCCGTTCCATCGCGATCGTACCCTACCGCGGTTTTCACCCCGGATAACAGCGTTTCCGGTGCCACAAGCCGATTGCACCTCATTACCTCGGATTTAACATGCTTGCTCTGCTCCATCTGGTTCTGCTTTATGCGCGCTGTCACAGCGCTAATCCTGTAAAGAATGGACCGGGAATGTTGCAGTTGTCAATTAGAACAGGTTACGTAATTTTGGGACCATGCAACTACGTTTACCTTGTTTCAAAATGTTGATGATGTTTCATGTGCTTTGTTATGCAATAAGTGAAAGAATGGAAGTACAGTTAATATTCATGTTTGAGTGCCCTTTAAGTCTCCACTTTCAAAACTTTCCCGTTAAAATCAGGTAAATAATCGTATTTAATTATGTGTTCTTATTACCGAGATTTGAGCTCTTATTGAAGTTAATTTTTTTGATATTTTAGGACTAGGAGTTGAGAATAACAATTCGTGCACTAAATGTCGTTATGAAAGTTGAAAACGCACTCGTTAATTTGAAAGCTCCTTGAAGGTCACCGGTTTATTTCTTAATGTAATATAGATTAGTAAGGTCTTCTTCTCAAAGTTTGTTTATATTTTCACTCGGTTAAACAGATACATCTAGAGACAAAGAATAACAAATGTAACGGTGAAATTTTAACTATACTCAGCAGTAATATATCTCATTTTATTTTTTTCTACTTGCAAAATGAAATAAAAAGTTAAGTATAATATTTTTCGTCTTTCCCTTAGAAACGTTCTTCCATCCTGTACTATCGAATTCGGCACTTGTTTATAAGTGATGCAGTGACTCTTGTGTTTATATAGTTAGCTTATATGTGTTTATTGTTCACTCATTGAATTACAGATACCTTTAAATAGCGTTCATAAGATAAAATGTATTAACTCGATTTCGTGTTATCAATATTAACGGAATTGATTTGTGTAGGTTATACTACCTGAGATTGATTCGTCGGCCTGCTTTTAAAAGAAACACTTCAAGTTTGGAACCCATATTGACACGTTCTACAATTTAAGTACAGGGGATTTTCCGACAAAACTCCGAAAGCAATATATATTTCACAATATATTATGTGTAAAGAACCACTTTTCATGCGGAGTTCCACAATGAACAATATTCAGACCGTCCGCATTTGCATGCACCAACACGCTTCTCAACCTACCCTAACCTCCACGCAGTGAAGTCCGATCCCTGTTGGGTCATTTCACCACCGCGACCTGACCTATACATCACTACACCCTCCGTCTTCGTGATCGGGATTTGTGAATTCCCTCTCCCTTCCATTCATCACGCGACGAATCATTGAACCTTAGGGTCTTGATCCCATTCACTCTGGTCCAGAGCTACCACCCTCGCAAAAGAATAAATCCAAAATGGCTCAAACACAAGGGCGCAAATCGTCATATCTAGCACCCCAACGTCGTTATTTGTTGGGACATATGCCTTTAAAACCCAACGTTGACCCTCGGTGCAGTATATACTCAGGGAGATTCCAAACTGATATATTGCGCTCAAGTACGATAATATTTCGTTTCCTTTTTTTATTTTTACTGGCGTATGCGTCCATCATCGTCATAAGTTTTTTTTATTTTTTTTTGGGGGGGGNGCACAGATGATCACTTGCTTGACTTTGCAGATTCAAATTCTCATTCCTATAATCACATTAAAGTAATCACATACGTACGTCAATCGTAAAAGGAAACTTATGTAATAAGACCTGTTTCCCTCACTATAATTAACAATAGGTATCATTACGAAAATAGTATTCTCATAAATGATATATCCGAAAGGTAAATGATGCACAGTATCAGAAGGTACTGATTAAATTCTGTTTGTCACGCATGTTTCTTTATCCTATTTATTTATATTTTATTTTTAAGTTAAGCAACCTTGGCGCGTTCTTTTTTCATTAATGTTTTTGTTATTATTTATCGCGATTTTTTTCTGCACATGATATCTACGATTCATTTTGGGATAATAAAGGTGTAACAATAATATTTATTAAATAATTTCGTTTATAAGTATTAAATCCGCCACTGCCCATGGGTTCTTGATCGGTATTGATGGGATGGTCCCTTACTTGTTTCTGGAGAATAACTTAGTTTATTATCCTCCACGTGGTAATATGCAGTTTGCAACTGCCTTTTTCGACAAGAAAGTTTGTTATTATTTCCTTAATAATGAGATTCATTACGTGTTCGACAGTTTGAAACTAAAAACCAATGTTCACTAATAAACATTACCTTCCTTCTCTTTAATAATAATAATAATAATAAAATGTCTTTCTTCTATGGTGAGACTCAGGCCATCAGGCGTGCTCTTCCGCCTGACCACTATTTGCATACATACAATACATACTACATGCAATAATATAAAATAATAAAACATTCATACATGAATAACTATAACTATAACCTTTTTACTATCATACGCCTTCATTTCCACCAAGTTTTGCGGACTGCGAATTTCTCTCATGAACAAAATATTCAACCATGTAGTCCTCAACAGGCTGTAAGGAGTTCGCGGAGGGTAGACCTCCGCAACTGCTAAGTTGGCACACGGCCTTTCAGTCTGTACGAGAAGAAATTCCATACCTCACTGGGGATCGAACCCAGGCCCGTCAGTAAATAAACGTTGTTGGGTGCGTTACATTATAATGCGAGGCTCGTCTCTACTAAGAGGTACTTATCTCTTTTTGTATTTAGTTATTATGAACTGAATGAAATTCTAACAAGGACAATATTGTAGAAAGGAGAAAAAGAAATAATACCCGTATAATTCCATATTGTAAGTCCTATTATCATCAAAATAAATTAAATAGTATACTATTATGTGCCTTCCTCAAACGGGGATAAAATAAATTTTGTCATTTTAGTGCTACACAAAGTACGATACACTATTTTTCAGGGTGGTATTTCTATCATCTAAAATTCATCACACACAAAATAATTATTTTTGAAATACCTAGTTCTTATTTAGGAACAAGCACCTTTGTTAAATTATATTTACAAATCATCTAAACACTCTCAGTTAATTACATGATTTCCATTATTCTTTGTTACAGTGTTTCATGAATACAATGGTAAGAATACATGAATTCAATGGTACACTTTGAATAGAATTTCATTTAGGTCGTAGTCGCGAAGGATTTATTTTAAGTCATAAACATGTAGCACATTGTATATTTTGCTCTCCAGAACTGAAAGAAATATGATCGCAGTTACAGCCACACAATAGAACATCCTCGGAGATTTAGTGAATAATGAGGACAAATGAATTAAAATGCTATACATAACTTGCTTCAACAAGAGTGCATTGTGGGGGTAATTAATGTAATACCCAAACTTTACCAGAGAATTAAAAAACACAAGTTATTTATTGGCCTGATGTCCCAAAATTTCGCATTGAAACTCATGTTATTAATTACAACTAGTGAGTTTTGTTCAGCATCACTTGGATGAAATCTATGCAGGTCAAATTATGTCTTAGTTCTTTTAACAATTGTGTATATGAATTGTTTGTCAATTGTGTATATGAATTGTTTGTCAATGAAATTTTTCCCCCTTTTTTATCTTCCTGCAATACATAAATAAGAGTTTTGAAAAAATAATAATGAGAAGATATAATTTTCTAAATAGTAATGTTTTGTATCTACCTTCCACCTCATTTTCCCTTTAGACAGAAAAAACATCAAAGACGTTTTATCTATGATTTGATGATGGCCGATTTCTTCTTTTTCTGCATTTTACTTTTGATGGAAGATACGGAATATTTTTAAAAATTTATTAAGTACAAATAGGCTATCCTCGGCGAGGACATACTAGCGTACCTCAGCGGTGGCGTGGTGGGATGTCCTCCAAGGACCCTATCCTTTAAGAGCCACCGAATGGTCCACCAAAAATAAAATAAAAACTGAACTTATTTATAGTGTTATTAGAATAGTAAAATATCCTATCTTATTATTAAATGCCACCTCAAATTAAACTGCAAATTCTCTTACGTTATCTGCAACAAGTATACAAACATGATGATACACAGCCATAACGGAGGGAGGGGGGTCTCCAGAAAGACTCCCGCGCCGGACCTCATTCCTTGTAGGCACGCAACTGCGGGGACATCAACTGTTATCTGTTGAGCCAGTCGATTTCGGATTGATTCAAGCGAAGATCGTCAGTTTGAACTGAAGTAGTTAGAAGTTGATCAAGTACTAGATTTATACCATGCAATTTCCCGTGAATGAAATTTTTTAATATTATTATTATTATTATTGATTGAAATTGTTGTAGCTAAAATTACAAGATATTAGTTCTTAGATATACATTGTTAAGTATATTCATGTACTTCGCCTTTTTTGTATTTAAAAAATTGTTTCATATTGTTTGGATAATGTTGTCAAGACATACGTGACTTTATTCTGCAGGTGACAATTGACACTTCCATAACATCTTCTTTCGCAAATTCGATAGTTAAACTTTACCTGAAATTCATACGATACATTTATAACATATGTTTCGTGTGAGTCAAGTGCAGAACACGATACATTTTCAATCCCATTTCTCGATACAAGTTAATGAACACAAACCAGCAATTTTCAAATGGTCCTCCAAGTTGACTCTATACATTAAGAGGATAAAATAATGTACTGATTAACGCTCCAGTACAAGCTACTGCACAGAATTCCTGGAAAAATTTCCCATTCTGGGTTTGTTCAATTGAAACCCTACTTTTTATTTCATCTCTTAACGGAAAAATCAAAACATAGGAAGGACCATTTCTTAACAATATGAATGTTAATCCTCTGCATTTTCCCTAAATCCATATTCTGCACCAATGATCTTAAACATGACCACTATTTTTGAGAGTAGATTGATAAGTATTATCTTGAAATTATTACATCTGTGGTATTTTATTTTAGCCAACATAGATATTTTAAAAGTGAAGATGAATTTGCATAAATCGTCTGCAATCAGCATACGGATGTATTATCATTAAACAAGAACAATCATTCCGTATGAAAGAAGAAAATTTGATTTTTTAAAACATATGTCGCTTGATTCAACTCATAATAATCAGGTATACGTTACCTTCGAATAAAGAGATTGCTCCTTGAGACTGCTTCTTCAACCAAAATTTATTCACCTCACCAATTCACCTGTCCCTTCATTCACGTCGCCACCCCCTACGCGACACTATCTCACCCCCACGCCATTTCGTGTGTAACGTTATGGCACTAGGGAGAGCGAACTCTACGCCGATAGTCAGACAGCGTTATTGTATTTTTTTTCGTCGGTCCACCCCTCCAGTGGAGCTTTTATGCCCTGGAGTCTATAGTTATTCTTTTTCCCCTCCGTTTCCTTGCAGGCGTTGCGTCTGGTTAATATTGCATAACGCTGCCGCCGCCACCGTCTGTCTCGTGTGTCGCCCTAAGGGCAGCCGCCTTTCAGATCGCTCCCTTCGCCATCGGACAAAGAGAGAGATTCTCACGGTGTTGGGGAACGGAGGATAAGAAATACAAGCTTTATTGGCATCTCTCGTTTGGAAAACACTAGTTCGAGGAGCGTATAAATGTTTAAAACCTGGACAACCAATTTCAAGTCATTTCTACTTCTTCATTTTGTAAGTGAATTGATGACTTCGGCTCATAAATTAACTTACGCGTCCTTGACTCTTCCCTCTTCGTTGTGTGGTACAATTTGATCCTCATTCTTCGTTCATGTCAGTCATTGAGACTAAGCTAGGTAATGTTCTTTGTATTTCACAAAATACCGAATCATTTTCCCATAAGTTATCCAATTTCAGTTTTATTAGAATTATTTGTTGGAATTAATATATTTTTGTAAGAAAAAACAACAACAGATTCTCGTTAATTTTTCAGCCGTAATATAATATAGAAATGCAAACATGTTACACGAACCCAGTTGTTTGCTCGTCGTATAGTTAAAGTTAAAAAAATTCATTTATTATAAATTAAACAAAAATGGTGCAATTAAGCTATATAAAAATTATTTTCTCTAGATTATGTTCAAAGATTGTAGTAATCTGAATATGATAAATTTTCGGTAGGCTTTTAATTTAAAAATATAAGAAACACACACTAATCCATTGATTATTTTATTTCAAAATATTGTGGGGGAATAATCACTCCTCTGAGATGGCATGAGCGTGTCAGGTGCTCGTCAAACGCGTTATTATATTTATAAAAATTTCGATACTGTTATCTCTCATGTTTTTTAAAATTTTCATTATAACAGTGGTTCACGAATTACGATGTATTAAAAACTACAAATCAATAATTTTACCGTTTAAATTAAAACATATTGTAAAAGGAGTCTTGTTTGACGTGAGCTCTCCAGTTTTGCGACTCTTTTCGTTGAATAATTTCATTAATTGTTCGGAAGGACAAATATCGTACTGTTCTTTTATTCATCGAATATGTCACGCATGATAGTCTGTCATGTCGATTTCATAACAATTACAAGGAGTTGATTTTCAAACCATCCCTTCAAAGGCATTATACATTAGAGCAAGTAGAGTTTTAAGATGTTTTATATCAATTTTTACCCCGCGATGTTCAGGTTTTGTTAGACGAGATGATACATAATTCCTTCATTCCTTCATTATTACAAAAAGAAATACATTCATTCAATTATCCATTCATTCATTACAAAAAGAAATCCAGGAAAATCAAAAACACGTGTATAATGTGCACACGTCGCTCACTATAATCGTTGTTAATATTCTGGTTCTTTAACGTATACTTTGACATTTCTTATTCTACAAAATCTTTCATATAGGTTGGAACATTTATATGGGCTGGGAAAACGAAGCAGTATAAATATTTCTTGAATTACATCAAACAGAGTCCCACCATCATTGGTATAAGAAAACATATGTGGCATTACAATGTTAGTTGCGCGTTCGGACCAGTGAGGGTAGAATGTTTGTGATATTTGCGAGTCCTTCAAATATTTAGCCAAATACAGCGAACACGCTACACAAAAACTCCAACGTCAAGTGAAGTGCCAATATAACAGTTTAAAGACACGAAACATCCATAGTCTCATTCCTCCCATCGCATGCAAAGGTCCCCACATTTCTCCTCCGAGTCTATTTCAGCGGACAGTGATGGCTGTGACGAACATGACAGCAGTGGTAGACCGACAGCAGCGCTTGTGAAGCAACGATGCCTCGACACCCATGGGGCGATAGACAAAAGCTGGCGATGGCGTCGTGCCAGCGACCGCAACACGGGAAGGGTAGCTAATCGGCCGCTAGTGCGCGCCACTGTCAGTCGTCGCGGGTGGGGAGACTCGGAACCCTAGCGCACTCTTCACCACGTGACAGCCTCTGCGGCGCCCGGCGCGGGGAAGAACCGGGAACGCGCGGTTGGCAATAATTGCCCTTCGCAGTGCGATAGAACGCGTCGCATAAGCGCGTGGTTTCGTGGTGGGCGAATGTCAAGACAACAGGGAATGTGTTTAAATGGTAGACAACACTTTAATGTATAGGCTTCCAACTTTTTTAGAATAAGTCTAGTATCAAGGACGTAGCTATAAAAGAGACCAGAGGGCAAGAAAAATTAAACTGGAAAATAAGACATTACGGTGAATGAAGTTATATAAACGATTGTTGATCTAATATGTACATTAATGATTGAGTTAGTGCTGAGTTTATTTTAATACAAACATTTTAAATCAGAATAAAATACGCGCCTTCGTAAGAAAATACTTTTGTTTTCACTTAAAACCTTCCTCTCCTCTTTATCAAAATATTTACTACGCTCCTGCCCCTTCCTTAGCAAATATATAATAAGACGTAAGATATTGTTAATAGTTAATTGTTTTTATAATTATATGCAACTACTTAAATTATCATAAAGTTCGACCACATTAGGTAGAATTGAGCGGAAGTTTAGGCGGAAGGGAATGGATGGAATTTCCGCAACGGACGAGAACGAGTATTTGTCCAATTTGACGTAGCAGAGAATATAACAATTTAATTCTTGAGAATGGACTTGCCCGCAAATAAAGACGTTTTCGCTTATTTATAAATTTAATATTTAAAAAATTCTACCCAAAATAATCCTTGTAATTAATTTCATTATACATGTTTGCATCAATCTTTGCTTCCCACCCCTCTTTATTTGATTTGTGATTTTCATATCAGATAAATTAAATTAATTATCTACTTTAATAGGATACAACGAAAAATGTGGAATGGGAGAGGGAAAAAAGTTTTCATTATTTCAGGTACATTGCCGTAGCAAAAATATCTCTACATTTTCCGCATATTTCAATTCAAAAAAGCATTCAACCCTCGGATATACCACTCCTGGAAATCTCGTCAAGTCCGAAGGGCCATATGAGCATCCCATTTTCAATGTGAAAACGCGAACACACCCCTCCATAAAAGCAACGAATAAATCATTAACGCAAAATAAACAGACCCTAATCTCATTTCTCCCCCGAAACCGGCCGTGTTCCTCCGGGGCAAAATGCCTATTCAATTCATATTCATCAAAGCGCAGGGGAGACCTGGTCCGGTGGCGCAAGAGTACAGAGAGAAGGGTGGGGGGTAAGGTGGGGGGTGGAAACGAGCGTAAGGTCGCGGCAGGCATCTAAGGGTGCAGGAGGGTCGCGAAGGGTGGTATTATCAGCAGTGGCTCAAAGCTCGTGCAAGAGCAACCGTAGCTCTGGAGTGGACTGCCCTTGCACTCTCGCTGGTCGGCGCTCGGGATTACGGAGCGGAGCTCGCCCTATAATAAGGGCTGCTGCGAGAGAAATGAGGTTGAGGGAGGGCGGGGGAGGGCATGGTTAAGCCAAGGGGATGACGGAGGGATGGAAAAACTGATGTGAACACCAGTGGAGGGTCGAGAAGGAAATATGCCGGAATATTTTTTTCTCTCGTGAGGCGTAAGAATGGTTGAGGTCTTTTGATGTCTTCCATACGCTTGCATTAATCATCGGTTAACAGTGAAACGTTTTTCCCTTTGTTCTTTGATCACTTACCGGCAGGAAACTTCGAAACTCTTCCCATATAATAACAAGTGTTTAATATGCATTTAGAAATAATTTCACAGAAACATTTTACAAATAGCTGGACAAAAACTGTAATAGCACAGAAAAAATCTTTTATATTAATCTCATACCAGTAGTTACATACGTTACGAACTACTTAAATGCATTTCATTAAAAACAGTATTTTGAATATCTTTACGTCTTAGGCATAAATTTTACCACTTCAAAACAAGTACTTGAACTTAAATACTTTAACTCATCTGTGGTGCACCCAAGACCCAAATTATCATTAATTAAACAGAAAATGTATATGATGAATTATTTTCTAATTAGTGTAAAAGAAGTCTTATAATACTAATAGATCACCAAAACTAGGATGAAATAGCGCATGATTTAATAGACATTTGTCAATTTAAGTTTTACGAAATATTCAATATGTAACAACCAACTAAATAAATAATGCTCCAACATTTAGTGCAAACAAACATTCCTCTATGGCAATTTTTCTGGAAATAAATTGAATTAGCCTTAAAATAAAACATTGAAATATACGTATAATCTAGGCTGATGTTCAATTTTACTACTACAATTAACGTCCATTATAGAATCAAATTAAATAAATAATACCGCCTGATGACTTGAATCGAAAGCCGTCACGTTGTGAGCTTTTAATCACAAAATATATTCTGTTTGTCCATTAAAGGTAATAAATCTTGAATTAATTTTCAATTTTCTTCTGACTGAAAATTATATTCTAAAATACGAGTATTCAGGATACGAAATTAAAATGGGAATACTTTACTGATTGTGGGATAAATATTTTCATCACAGCTCTCGCAGACAATATTATATCAATGAACAAGTAAGGAATGAGAATGTCCGTATTTTCAAGATCGTCTTGCGTGATGGACCTTAGTAAAAGCATAACGTGACCATAATCTTCAGATGCGCGGAAACGACCTCGTTTGTTTCCGATTGTCCAACGGAAGTCGCTGGAAAAAGGAAGGATAAGGGAAGGATAAGGGAATCGATAAGGGAAAATAAGGGTCGGGGAAACTAATAACTATTATTCACGGCTCAGGTTTCAGAAGTATGATAAATTCAAGAATTAATCATTTCACTTACCTACTAGAGATTTAAGTAAGGGTTCTTCCATTGATTCTGTAGCGCAAAATTTACCATTTTGTAACTTTTCTCTCCCCTCCATGGCGCATCTACAATAATAGCCTCTTATTCCCCATCATCATCATACTAAATATTTATGTTGTTTTTGTGAGTATTTAGACACAAATTAATGGAAAAAATAATATAATTAACCAATATTCCCTTATGAAGTGTTTAAATTTAATGACAGTCAATACGCAAATTAGTGTAGAAGAAATGTTTCAGCCAGTAATTTAACCTTCATCGGGTATTCACATAAATGCAATATTCACATCTGATGAAGGTAAAAATTTATGTTTGAAAACCTTTGGTTATGTGACAACATATACTGATCATACCCTAATGAAAAATGAGACATTAATTTCGTAATAATTCAACATTTGTGTTATAACATTAGTAGTGCGAATATAATTGACTGACGGAGCTTTGCTCGACAGGCAATGGCATGTAGTTATAATAAAATGAACACATAGTTTTAAATAAACTTAAAATAATGTGATGAAGTTTTATCAAGCCCAAAATGTCAACAAAAATAAATTTTAAAAAAATTCAACCCTCGATCTCTGTGTTGGTGGAAGCGCTAAATGGGAGACAATTCACGAATTAGCACGTTAGAAAAATATATAAAAGATATACAATACAAAATAATATAATTAGAAAATAATTTTATATTGTATATTATACAGTATACTGTCTGAGATGTATTGTTCAAATATAATAAATTAAAGTTTCCTGTGATGTATGATAAGAAAATACAGTCTTAAGAGAAGTCTACTTACCGATCTTTTGAAATTGAGAGGGGGAATCCGAGTTCTGCGGAATCGGCATGAACCAGGAATGTTGTGGTACGAAGGAGGTAAGTTGTAGTTACCATTTGAACGTACGTTTCCACGCTTTGCCATGGTTGCCAATTTATTTGTTGCATAACATGATTTCGACGACATGGCCATCATCAGTGAATCCACAAAAGTTATACTATTAACACAACAGAGTTGAAATTAAGGCGATATACATTTTTTACAGAATAATTGGAAGTAAAACTACAAGAAATTACACAAGAAAATTATTAAGAAAATATCAGAATTGAAATAAAGAAGATAAAGTTTATTTACGGAATAATATATATGTTTACCAAAAGAATGAGGATAAACAAAATAAATATTACGATTTTAAAATATAAATTTTCTGAATGTGGAAAAGTTTTTGTAATTTTTTAGACCCACTACAAATTATGTAAAAAAGTTTTTATAATCTTAATTTCGATTCTGTTACTTTATTAGTATATCTTTCGTAATTACTTGTGGGTTCATTGATGCTGATAGCGATGCCGTCGAAGGCATGTTATGAAACAAATAAATTGGTTAACATGGCAAAGCGTGGAACGTTAATGATTGTGGTAGCAATGTCAACCTTCATATCGTTCCCTCCACCGTCATCGTCATCCTCTTAATCTTAGTTTCAATACGCGCAACAATAGAAACCCTTATTCCGAAAACCTCAATAATCACTCCATGTTGATACAAGAACAGCGTACACAATTACAGTATGCAAGAATTTTTTTCTTTATTTTCGAAATTTAAAAGATTTATGTTTAGTTCATATTATAGTGCGAGAAATATGAGGAATTGACAGTCAAGAAATAGAAAGCAATTAATGATGATGATTTGAATCAGAGATGACGATCGCGCACAGTACTGAGAGAACAAGTTTGGTCATATAATCAGAATTTAGAAAAACGAAAGGATCTTCCCAAACCTTATGACGTGACATCCCAGCTTATCCACGGGTTTGGGGAAATTCTGTCTGCGCTCTGAATTTGGATCTCACTTCCAATCCGTGGTGTTTTCTATGAGCCGTGCAGAGTACGACAGCGACTTAGGTCTGTACGACTCCGACATTGCCCTGAAGAAGGTCACGACATGATAGCCAAAACGTTGGTAGTTTTATCTAAGATGCGGTTTCTCCCGGACAAACAAGTTCATATTACCTATGTTGATTTTTACAGATTGTTCTCTGTATGAAATTCTTGACGATGTTATATTATAATTTTTATTACAATATCTTTGGACATTATCCATCGTCTTTACCTGTATATGTCTTCACAACATGTGTACTTCGTTTGCAACGTTTCGGACATTCTAAGTCAACGTCCGTCTTCACCGGTATGCGAACCAGGGTACTTCGTTCTTAAGACACAAATTAATGGAAAAAAATAATATAATTAACCAATATTCCCGTATGAAGTGTTTAAATTTAATGACAGTCAATGTTGACACAGGGTAAGTTGACATAGAAAGTCCGAAACGTTGCGAACGAAGTACACCCGTTGTGAGAACATAAACAGGTAAAGACGATGGATAATGTCCAAATAAAAATGATTACAGATTGTGTGAGAACATGCGGACGTAAATGTCACGAAATAAATAGAAAGCTATAAATGATGATATAAGTCAGAGATGGCAAACACGTACATACATTACTGAGATAAAAAAATTGTAATAAATCAAAATTTAGAGGAAAGAAAGAATCTCCCCAAACCTTAGGATGAGACATCGCAGCTTATCCAAATGTTTGGGGGAAATTCTGTCCCCCCTCTGAATTTGCATCTCACACACAATCCATAGTATTTCAAATCAGTAATAAAAAATCAATTTCACATACATCCTCAAATTCGAACCCGCAACCCGTGGCACGCAAAGGGGGTGACTCGCGTTCTCACCACATTCCGTGGCACGTTCTAGCAATATCACCTGACCGCTGAATTTCTCCTCCAGCGAAAGCAACTTGAGCGCAAACCGCAAGCGAGCGAACGAGCGAGCGAGCGAGCGAGCGGCGCGGATGAGTAACGAAGCGCAGAGACCCCGCCGCCGCTGCTCCGAGGGTGACGACGTGCGATAAGGGTAGCATCCCCTTCTCGTAGCACTGGGCCATGAGAAGGGACGCGTGCGTGTTTGATCCGCCCTCGTATCAATTTCTATCTCATTACGAGTTGCGTGAAGAGAACGCGTTTCTCTGTTATCGCCGTCTCGTCATCCCTTTCGAGCTTCCTCGCGAGTCGTCATCGCAATGATCGCTTTCGACACGGATACCCTTTACACCTGTCGTCACAGATGAGAGGAAGGTCTCACATCTGTCGTCGAGACAGGGTTAGGGGTCGTCCATAAATTATGTAACGCACTCGAGGGGGAGTGGGGTATGTGATATCGTTCTATGGGGTGGGGGTGACAGCTTGGAATTACGATTAAACTTAATAGTGAGGGAAATCATTAACCCTCAAACACACGCACTCTGGATGGAATCCACCCCACAGCTCTATTTTTCGTTTTTTAAACTATAAATATTATTTTGTTCATAGTATAACTCTGTGTACCTCCCCGTCTTCATCCCGCACTCAGTGCATTGAACAGAAATCGGTTGTCGCCCACTTGTCCCGTTGTCATTGTTTACTAGTCCAGGAGCCCAATGTAAAAAAAACAACTCACCCATAGAACATACACTTAAAACTTCAGCATAAATAGCAACGACAGGGAGTAGTAAAAAACTGACAGTCTGGCAGCGATAAAATTCTTACTAACCCTTAAAAAGCCACCCCTAAGGTGCCCGTTCGCGGTTTATGCCATTTTGTCGCAAAACGATTAGGTTTACGAGAAAATCTATATAAAAAAAATAATTCTCATTCCATTTCCTACAAAAACGTTCCTTACCATTTTTGAGATAGGTGTAGTCGTTCTCGTGGTGTAAGATCTTCAATCAGGGAGTAGTTTTCAAATCCATTATTTTTCAATAAAGAAATAGTGATTTCGGCGCCGTAGGATCTCAAAGGACCTATTTAATCGAATGCCGAGATATATGCAAAAAAGTTGCTGGATCAATATGTACATTGGTTGTAAAGCTATTAGTGCGAAATGAAGGTGACCTGCTATCACGTACACGCGCTTCGTGTCGCATCTGTGTTTGGAAGTCTGCGTGCTTGTTATCGTGCGGCGGGGCTTGAAAATTGTAAGTTTATCCGTTTCAACTTGTACAGTCAACTTTTTTCTTATAAAACACTTTTTCTGCAAAACATTGTTTTGAACCCATTTTTGGCCCATGTTGCAAAAATACAATTCCAACTTCTCGTTTCTGACTTAGGGGTGGCGTTTGAATACATGTTCATGTCACTTGAGATTTATGCTTGTGCATTTTAATAATTGCATGAACATTTTGTATTTTCTAATGTACTAATGTTTTTAAATAAAATAATCATGCATATGTTTTATTCGCGATATCTTCTAAAAGCGATGTATTTAATTACGAAAATAATAATTCTAAAAATATGTTTGAGCCTATTGGTTTATTGGAAGTAATGAGATTATGGAAGCTATAAATGTACAAAAATTATGTTACGTTGCCCAATTTTTCGCTGTTCTATTTTAGCAACTTTGGTAGGGTTCTAATGACCTTGCCGTCGACGAGCCCTAAAGCCCCACAAAAAAAGCTTTTTGGGAACGAGAATTTGAGGGAANATACACGGAAAACGTCTGAAGTTTTTTACGTGCTAAGATCGTAACTTACATCTACTTCTAGATTTCCTCGTGAAATTATCTTCACAATAAGCAATGTCGTAATTTCCAGAAAACTCTACTGACTCCACTGCCATCCCCACAATTGTTTCATGCAATCTAATTTGAGAAATTTCAGAGAGATTTTGTTATTGTGTGTATAAAATACTTTACCAAGAGTATAAAACGATCGATTGATGGAAGAAGTTTACGTCTGGTAAAAATAACTATACATTTCAGGAGTTAGTGCGTTGTTGCCAGTCGATAAGTTGAATCGATGATGTGACCTGATAACTCGACCAGGCATCGAACTGTTCATACGTGTCGTGAGAAACAAGGAAATTTCTGGACTCGCCCAACTTGAGTGAAGCAGGATTGTCAAACGAATACAGTCAGCAAAGAAACTTGTAATTAACTATAAGATAACGAATAATTTCCTCTAATTCCTATGGCATCAAAGGAAATATTCCAATGATAGTCGACAATTGAGATGAGTCACTCAACTCGTTCAAAGAGAGTATTTTGCACAGATGATTCACTTAACGTGACAGGGTGCTATCCCAAAATGTCAAAAAATGTCTGAACAATCCCTTTCGAAAAATGATGGATAAATTGTGAATTTGAAGTAACTCTCTGAACGCAGAGATTACATAATGATAAACACTCCACCTACCGAAAAATGTGCAAATGTGTCTAAAAATGACATATCATACGCAAGTATTTTCTTTTGCAAAAACATTAGGTGGTCTTTTTCGGAACATTGTCCGGATATGAATAAATAGCCGATCATTAAAATTATTTTATAAGAAAAAAGTTGACTGTACAAGTTCAAACGAACGCTTACATTTTTCAAGCACGTAGACTTTCAAACACAGATGCGACACGAAGCACGCGCAGGGAATAATAGACGAAATACGTACGCACGTGACAGCCGGTCACCATTTCGTACTAACAATGAGACAATAGTTTTTCAAACAAAGTACATATTGATGCAGCAACTTTGTTGTATATATCACTGCATTCGGTTTAATAGATCCTTTGATATCTTAAGATGCAGAAATCACTATTTCTTTATTGAAAAATGATGGATTTGAAAACTACACCGGATTGGAAATCTTATAGCACGAGAATGACTACACCTATCTCATAAATGGTAAGGAATATTTTTGAAGTAAATCAAATGAGGATTTTTTTTTATATAAATATTTTTCTCAAAAACCTAACCGTTTTGCGACAAATAGGCATAAACCGCAAACGGACACCTTAGGGGTGGCTATTTAAGTGTTAATAAGAATGTTATCGCTGCCAGACAATATTTTACTACTCCCTGTTGTTGCTACTTATGCTGAAATTTTTATGAGTATGGGTGAGCTTTTTGCATAGGACTCCCGTACATGAGGTGTGATCCACCACGCGCGTGAGTTCTCGCTACAAAACATTTCGAATTTACAATGCTCCAAGGCGGCGCACCTAGAAGTGCCCATCTCTTCCTCGACGTCCCTATTTCATCTCGGTCAGTCACACAATTCACACCCAGCTTAAGGAGCAGGGATCGAGTCTCAGAAGAACAATTCCAATCGCAAAGAAAGGGAAAACGGTATTTTCGTGACAAGGCTGCGTCTTGAGACAATAGAGAATTTCGCTGTCGTAGCGGGAGTATAATTTGAACACATTTCTAAGAAATTTTGCGACCGCAACGGCAAATTAATTGTCCCAGTAGCGCATTCAATTACAATTTCTCGTGAATTTGCTATTCACGTGGAGTCAAAAATCAAGAGATTCAACGGCATCGAAGATGATCCACGAAAAAAAACTCACGTTAAAAAGCTAGAAAAACACAATCGTCATGTTGTGATTGCAACGAACTATTTTGCAAAGAACATAGCTTGGTGTATTGCAAAGAGTGTGCCCCTGAGTGAGAGTGCCGTTCCCCTCATCTTGTACAACGCGCCTTTCCCCAAGTTCAAGAAGAGTTCAAAGGTACGGAATCACAAAAAAATATTTAAAAAGAACTTTCACTTGATGATTTTTTTACATAAATACTACATAGTCAAGATTTTAAAGCATGTTTTACGTTAATTTTTTTACTTCGATAGTAGAAAATTTGTAATTATTTGGGTGTAATTTACTTAAAATTTTTCCAAATAAATACATAAATTTTACTAAACTATGTATTTGTTTCACTCTTCCTCTAGCAAACACATTTTTTACAATTCTGAAAAAAAGAAGAGAGTATAAAGTTATAGTATTTTTTCTGCACGTGTAGCATAAAGTTTCATAAAAATGCGCTGGTCATAGATTTAACTTTTTCATTGAAAAATATAATTTCCAGCTAATAAATAATAATATTGTATCAACATAATGTTTCTCTTTGAGATATAAATATCTGAGGTGAAAAATAACACAAATTACTTCATTTAAACAACTTTACTTTGGGGTGGAATGCACCCCACGCATTCGTATAATCTCCACTTTTCGGCGCGTGTGCTTGAGGGTTAAATAATTGTCCAGATCAAATGTTCACTCCTGTTTTATTCACCCAAAGTCATCAAAGCAAAGTCATGCCAATTTTATTCGCTTTTCTACTCCACATGATGTCATTTTTACATTGCATCTAGTGCTCAAGCCCTATTAGCCACAAACTCTCACTTGTAACTATTAAACAAAGCTTGAAATCTGTTCTTAATCTCCAATCATTTCACATTCGTTCGTCCATATTTATTTTCTCTCATTATTGTTCTTAGCGGGATATGTTTAGATACTGAGAAATGATTATCCAATCACATTTATAAGGAAAGTAAGGTATCAGGTGGTTGGATAAGTTCCGATCGAACTTTAGTCTGAATGGCGTAGAGAAGAGAAACCGCTACTGAAAATCTCACCAACCGATGTCGTCTCGATCTTTGTAATTACTATTAAGAAAGGAAGTAAATTTTACCTCGTTTATAAATATGTTATGATCACAATAATGGCTTCTAGTCCTCTCGAAATGTGTAGAAAACACTAAGGCTACTATTATTCGTGAGCATTTAGTGGATAAATTAGTCGCTAGTTGCTAAAAGGCAACATATACGACTCCGTTGCACCACAAAAAGTGAACGGAGACACTGTATTCCATTAGCTGCACCAATTTCTCACGGTTAGTACCTCCAATAATAATGAATATCCCACAACACAGTCGTACACTAGCGCATCCACTCATGATCCCACTGGTTGCTCTCAGCTAATAGTGGCATAATATTGACCATCAATCCCAACCCCTCAATCTGTCCTTACTATAAAGTGAAACCAGCTGAATTAACACCTAGTTTCCTTGCAAGGTTGCCTTGATTGGAGCCGAGCATCCTGCCCAGATCAGAGCTAGGCACAGAACACTGCTAGGTTGGTCTCACACAAAACCTGGTGTTAAGTACAAATAACTCGGGTGAATCCAAGATGGGGCCACATGTTTAGGAAGCCTTGTTGACGTCACCGACTGAGAAATCACGATACAATATTCATCCTATTGGTATACTACTCCTGCGAGTAGAGAATTAAACAAGGAATGTGCAACGGGGTCTAGCACGCAAATTTGCCTTGCCAGCACGCAGCAGAGCAAGCAGTGACGTCACTTTTCAAGTGTACACTCTGCCCGATAGCGTACCCAGTTTGGTGCAAGCTATGTAGTAGTGAATTCGTCTGCGTGTGCGGAGGGATTAAGCCCCCGCAACCACCCCTGTACCACCCATAGTGTAATAAGACTAGGTTTGCCATTCCCGAGCATGCGCAGTGCAAGCCAATCATATTCAAGACAGATTTCGGAGCGGGAGTATTAGGAACTCACTTCACACTTCAACATAGTCAAACATACTACATAAATCTAACAGCACCTTTAACAGGCTCAATAAGAATTTTTTATACGAAATATTAAGTTAATAACAAATATTTTGTTATTTACATAGGCTAAAAAGACATATTCTTATAGTGCCTTAGTTTATTCAATGTGGTAATAATCGTAGAATTATTGTTACTTTTTGAGTAAATAATAAAAATCAATACATACTTTTACTGTATTTATTTCGTTCATTTTGTCAACCGGGCAGTGTTAGTATTATTGTAACATCTTAAACCACGAGCATGTTTTCACAAACGTTATTCACTCAATATTTCATGTAAAAAACTGCAACTTTCCTTCTGAAAACAAAATCCGATATGTTGTTGTCGATGCGCTTTCATGGTACTTCCAGCATGCATAAGACGACCAAAATGGCGGCATGAGGATACCTATTCTTATAGTACCTTTCTTTAACTTCCCTCTCAAAAAATGTTCGACGTTTCATCGTCTGTCTTACGGTAGAGTTCTTTATAAGTGGAGAGGCGACAACTCGAACAAAATTCCACGGGGAATAGAGAAGATCTGAAACTTCGGCGGATCTTGTGAGCGCGCATCATCATCTAACAGGCACGTACCGTGACAAAAATGACCGCCCTTTCTTTTTGTTTACGTTGGTTGCTCAGGCGAAAGTGATATTGATAAAACCGTTTTTCTAAACTTATTTCAATATATTCACTGAATGAACATAATTTCATTATAAACTGAAAATGTAAATTCGACACTAATTTTACGTATATAAGCTAGTACGAATTAACTTGTAAATTATGTCGAAGCGATTGCAGCACGTAAATCACCAGTAAAATGAAATCTCACACACAAAATTTAGTGCACGAACGTTTATTTACATTAATTTCCCTTGACTTAGACATATTTACGTTAATTTTCAGTCATTGTACTCTATCGGACTAATTATGCCCAGGACTAATTATCCAGTCGATCGTGCTCTACTGTCTTTCACGACATACACATCTCTGTGCAATGTGAAGAAAATGGCTGTCACCTAACAGTTCCCGCTACACTAGTGTGGGTGTTTCAGCGGACCCAATCAGATGGCGCGACGTCCATTCGCTTCTCTACCTTATAAAGAACTGAACCCTACCTCGATGCGCAATGGCATACCTTGTGTTATTCCACTGTGACGACCACCTGCATATTACAATCACATTGCCGACGCTCCTCGCGCAACAGCAGGCAATGCCTCCTGCACACTGAGCTTCGTTTCTTCCCTCAGTCTCATCGCAACGCAACGTCGCCGTAGAGTGTCGAAAGAATTCTCGCGTTACGAGGGACGTGACCGTGCGTGGGAATAGGTCCACGTGGCAGAAGCCGCCGACCTGCGCGGCACGCCACTGTCGTTATCGAATGGCCATTTATTGCAGCGCCATCCGCGACGACCACCGATCTGACGCCCACACTGCTGCAAACGAGAGGGTGAAGGGTGGCAGGTGAAGGGGAGAACGATATTGCCACAGATAAGGGTGGGGGTCCACGTGCAATGTGCTCACGGTGGCGAGGAATAGTCGCGATACGTGTAGAATACATGACGAAGATTCAAAAGGTATGGTTCATGACTTGCAATGAATGGATACGACAGATGTGCGAACTCATGGGAAGATTGAAATCGGTGCAGTGAATAGACTTTGGAGGGTTCTAATGGTTGGAATGTGACTGTCATTTTTAAATAGGTGATTACGGAGGGAATTTTTTTTACCATATCGGATGTCCAATAAAGAAGTCTCTCCAATGGTGTTGGTCGATCTTAAAATACTGACTTATAATTTATTGTCTAAAAGCAGTTGCAAACTGTGTATGTCCACGTGGAGTACAATAAACCAATGTACTCTCCAGGAGCGGAGCAAACAAGGGACTATAAATTCCGCTCAAGGGCCCTAAGGCAGAGGCGAATTGAATATTTCAGCACATTCGTTAGATAAGAGTAAAACGTTAGCTATGTATAAGAATATCAATAGAATACCAACAAATTTATATTTAGTAAAACAAAAATATAGTTCACTTATACGAATTTATATGACGGTGACTGGGTTTTGGCGTAATTCAAAATGAAATTAATTTCTGTAATCTCGTCAACCATATATTTATTATTAGACAACTTTCGATCTCATAGTGGTGATCTTCTGACTCTTTTCCATGTCCGAAAGAAGATTACTGAAGATGACCGCTATGCGGTCGAAAGTTGACTGTAATAATATATAGTTGACAGAACTACGAAAACTACGAACTATTTTATTCGAAATATATTGTTTATAAGCCGAAAACATTTAACAAATCTGAATTTGAGATAAATTATGAAAAAGCACCGCCCCCTCGAGACAAAAACCTAGAGAGTCTGTATATAAAATCCACCTCAATCCGATTGAACGTGGTTTATGTGTTTGCTCGTGTCACAAAAACTGTTTGAACGCGATGATTACCTATTTTATTCAGATGTATATGCAGAAAATTTCATCTTGACGCCACTTGGACGTAATTATTGTCTTTACTTTAAAGCGATTCCAAAGTATTTGGTCATTCTTTCTGTGTCTAAAGTCGGATTATAATGACGGAGAAAGAAAAGTCTACAACTGTTCGATTTTGTATATTCTACACCTTTATTGCATTATATTTTCTACAAAAAACATAGAAATTATCAGGTATATCTCATCACTAATCTCCAGTACATTGTTACCAATATTCAACTTACATATGTGAGAAAGTACAAACCTGAACGTTCTTAAGATGCATGCGTATATTGATTCAAAGTTGTGTTGAACTTATTAAAATTATCTTTTGCTATGTTCATCTACTTGTGGATCATGCGGTTGTAGCCTGTGTGCGCCATTCGGTGCTATCCTCCAACTCTGATCTACCGAACTGAGGCCCATCAGCACTGTGCGGTACAGGCTGTCTTCATGCTATGACGCAACCACGTGGTGGGGGAATGAATTATCTATAGTTTTTATTTATATTTTTTTATTATATTTAATATTGTGTCATATTTTGAAGTGAATATGTTTGACTCTACTTGTGTATTCATAACTTTGTTAATTTTAATGTTAATTGATTCTGATACTGATGTGTTTAAAACCAATTCTCAATTATGAGAAAGAATATACATTGAATAATAGCAGAGAGTTAAAAGAAGTATTATCACCAACAAACATTGACAAAACGGATAGAATTTTTTCGCTTGATGTTAATAATATGTACCCATCAATCCCCCACAGACATATAATAGATGCACTAGAATATTACATATCAGTCTATAACGTATATGTCATACTACCGGTGAACACACTATTAAAAGGAGTAGAGTTAATTATAAATATAATTCCACTGAATTTATATTTATCAATACTACCTACAAACAAACCCATGGATCAACGATAGGTGGGGTTCTGAGTGGATTATTTTGTGAATTAGCAATGAGAAGTTTGGAAAGGTCTATATTGTCTAAATTACAGGTGAAATTATATAGGAGATACATAGATAATACTATAATTATCACAAATGAAAAACAGATTACAGTGACCCATAAAATGTTCAACTCATATGATCCCAATATTAAATTTACCCTTGAAATGGAACAAAATAACCACGTAGATTTTTTAGATATCAAAATACATAGACAAGATGACAAACTTCTATGTAACTGGCACAGAAAAATCACAGATTCTGGGAGAACACTAAACTACAATTCCGCACATCCTAAGACCATGAAAGTAGCTATCATACACAACTTGCTACATAGTATGCTCAATGTAAGTGATGATATATTCCATAATGAAAACATCAGCATAATAAGAGATATTCTTCACAATAATGATTACCCAAAAAAATTCATAGACAAAACAATAAAACAATTCTTTCAGAAGATTAAACACACAAATTCTGCGTCCCAAAACAAAAATAACATGAATAATATGATTGCTGTACCCTTTATTCCAGGACTAACCAAAAATATCAGAAAAACCTGCAACGAATACAACATTAAGACAATCCACACAATTAATAATAAACACCCCTTTGCTAAAGCACACATAGACAAAACAGATAAAAATGAAATGACCAATATAGTATATAAAATTCCATGTACAAACTGTGACCTCAATTATATTGGACAGTCTAAACGAAAACTAATGACTCGAATACGTGAACACAAAAGTAATATAAATAAAAATAAAGAGGGTGGTATAAATATACATATAGGAAAAACAGGCCATAAGATGGACTTTGAAAATACAACAATTGGGGATTATGAACACAATAAACAAAAAAGGATCATAGCAGAATCAATTAACATTAAAATTAACAAAGTTATGAATACACAAGTAGAGTCAAACATATTCACTTCAAAATATAAATAAAAACTATAGATAATTCATTCCCCCACCACGTGGTTGCGTCATAGCAGAAGACAGCCTGTACCGCACAGTGCTGATGGGCCTCAGTTCGGTAGATCAGAGTTGGAGGATAGCACCGAATGCCGCACACAGGCCACAACCGCATGATCCACAAATAGATGGACATAGCAAAAAATAATTTTAATAAGTTCAACACAATTTTGAATCAATATACGCATGCATCATAAGAACGTTCAGGTTTGTACTTTCTCACATATGTAAGTTGAATATTGGTAACAATGTACTGGAGATTAGTGATGAGATATACCTGATAATTTCTGTTTTTTGGTACAAAATATAAAATACATCTGAAGAGGGGCAACATACATCCCCGAAACGTTATGTAAAAGTATGAACGATTAAAGTGTTTGTACGTTATTAATACATGTTGTCGTAAATAAGGGCACGACCAACTAATTTAACAAGTGAAACACAACATTACTCTTATCTAATAGAATAAATTAATAATATATTTATACGGTGATGTAGATTATATATACACGCTGTTCCTACCAATATATATCAAAAATGTAAAGGGAAAATACTTGTGTAGAACGTAGTCTCAGCAGCGTTATCATGGTACGTTTTTGATTCAAACGAAAATATATCTGTAACCTGTATGGTTTATTGTTTAATTCGCAGATGAAAATTTACATAATTAGACCAAGTTTTGAGGTACGGGAGTGTAATATATTATATTTGTGGTAGTTCCAACCTTTTTTTAAAATGCCCAACATTCGATGTCAATACATTCAAATGAGGAATTTTTTTGCAGAAAAGCACATCAATTATGAAACGGGAAATCATTCAAAACGTTCCTGTCAACCCGATCTATTGATCAATCACAGTATTTCAAACCCAGGAGTCAGAGAGCACAATCCCACCCACACGCTTCGATAGGCAATCGCTGCGAAGCAGACGGCCGGAGGCTTCCAGGGGAGCGGGAGTGCGATAGACCACGTGCCACTCGCTTGGTATCACACGTATAGAAGGGAGAGTCCTACAGTCATCGAGCCTTGTGAGCGAAGCGATATCACGGAGTTTTCCACGAGCATCATTTCCTATTAAACGGTGACGGTCTCACCTAAAATGTATTCAGTAGACGATTCCAGACACGAGCATTCCATTCAAAGCAACGACCGCTATAGAAATTTATGATGATGTTATATATTTTACTAACTGACTAGATGGTTTTGCCCCGTTATATTATTATAGAAAGAAGAATTGTATTTTAATTTATTTCATGCTTCACTCAGAAATTGAAACAGATTAATATTCGGTTTTCTTGTATGAATCGATTAATGCGAAGAAACTATACGCAAATTAGTCGATTCTTGACCTCGTGTATCGATAGGTATATGATATCTTGAGTTGGAGTCAAAAAATATATCCACGGTTGCCAATGTTTCGACTTTTTATTAAGTCAGCTTCAGTGCTCTCCGCCACGTAATTGAACTTCCTCATCACCAATCATCACAAAAACTTATGTTTGAGTGCTATATACTCGTATAAGTGGTAGTAATGATGGTTGGTGATGAGGAGATTCAATCAAAGATATCATATAAACAAATTGTTTCTTATATTTTGTCTCTTTATCTTCACGTCGTCTTTAATAGTTTAATGTCACCGACCTCTACAAGTTTCTGTGAAAGCTGTGTGTATCTTTCCTGGAAGTCCTCTAACAACCGAGGTTGACAAGACCTGAAATTTGATTGGCCGTGGTCTCCCTTTACGTAGTCGAACAGGAGAGTTGGAATGCAGGGTGGTTCCCGACTTCACACCTGACCCTATGTGCTGAATCCAGCGAGTGGTCTCACATCATGACTTTGACGGTGCAATGACAGAGACAGGTTGACAAAGTAGTAATTTCGCTCCGAGTCTCAATCCCACCCATCTAATATTTGAATCCCTTTCTAATTTGAATTCAACTAAAACTCTTTATGCCTTCTTGCTACGACACGAAGCTAAATCACAAATTAAACCTTGTAGTACCTGAAATTAAACGTAAGATAGCACTAGTGTCATCCCTATTTTTTGTATGGCGCTGGAATCAAACTTTTCTGTGATTAGTTTTCAACCTACCTCCCGGTAAAGCACTGCAGATATCCCCAATGGGAGATCATGATTATATCGCGACTTATTTGTGATATAGGTGGGTTGTATACATACGATGTTCAGCAGTATGATCCAGTAGGTCATGATTCAAACCGTAGTACTAGTATAAATAGAATTAAATAACTAAAATATCTGAAATTGGTGAAAATAAACAACATAACATGTTCTTATTGTGATTTCAATTAGAAAAACATACCTCAACGACCATTTAAATAAAATAATTGCAATTGTAATCAATGGTGTAATATATTGCGTCTCATGGAGAAAACACTAAATCTAAATAAAAATCTAAACTTTTAAATCACGAAAGTGATGAAAGTCTACTTTGATTTGTAGCACATTTTCCTTAGTATTTTTACATCATTTGTATACCGGACATTTGAGAAAGCTGTTTAACTTTTTCTGAGGTGAGATGCATTAATCCCGAAACTTGTGCTCGGTCACCTTGTTCGTACAGACTCTTACGTATTTCAAACGAGTCAAGAAACAAGTTCTAGAATATTGTTATATTATATAATAATAATAAATTCATTGTCATAAAAACAGTACAAACTGCGTATGACCACGTGGAGGACAATAAACTAATTTACTCTCCGGAAGTAAACAAGGGACCATCCCATCAATTCCCATCAAGGGCCCTAAGGCAGAAGCGGATTCAAAAATTTCAGCAAAAATTCCTAGATAAGATAAAAAGTTAGCTGCGAGTTATAATACTAATAGAATGTCAATATGTTTGTAATTTAACGCAAAAAATTTACATGTACAAATTATTATCGAACTAT
>NNCF01127629.1:382063-449478 GCA_002313205.1 Laupala kohalensis
GGGTCGTTTATCGTAGTAATAAGGTTGAAGGATTCGATAAGATTCTTGAATCGATTAACTGGTGAATGTGCAGAGTCGGATGTACTCAGGTAATCGATGTTGAAATCGCCACATATAACGATAGATTTGATAGATTTATGTGTGACATGTTTTAAAACAATTTCGAAGTTCCGAAAAAATATGTCAAGTTTTGATTGACGAGGTCTATAAAGACACAAAAGAACAATACCGGTGTCGGTCAGATTAACTGCAGAAATTTCGAACACACTATCTACGCAGAAGTTCTCGTAGCCTGTCAGTGGAGAAGATAAAATATCATTACGAACGTAGATACACGTACCTCTGTGGGGAGTTTTGCCTTTAAAATTTTGCAGACAGTAAGAACTTGCTAAATAATAATTAGAAATAGCAGTATCGTTGATGTTGTTAGTTGAAAGCCAATGCTCTGTGAGGCATAGAAAATCGAATCGACTTTCGTGTACCAGAATTTCAATATCTGTCAATTTGTTTGAAAGGGATTGGACATTATGATGAAATATAATTATTTTATTTTCGCAAAGAGTTTGACTCACGAGAAATGGAATCGTCGTTAGATTGTAGAGAGGAATTTGAAATTGGTACAGCTTCTAGTTCCGGATCAAACTCGCACACTGCACCGGAACGCGATTGTCAGCTTCGAGTACCACATCGTACTCCTGAGCGCAAGTTGTAACTGTGTATGGGGGCGACAGTAGGAATAGATGTGGACGTGCGAGATGAGGAAGCAGTAGGTGAAAGAACGGGGAAAGGAGAAGAAATGGGTGTCGAGATAGGAAGGGGAGATGGTGATGAGGTAGGAGCAGAAGGAGGAGATGAGGTAGGAGGAGGAGGAGGAGATGAGGTAGGTGCAGGAGGAGGTGTAGGAGTGGGTAATGGGGCAGGAGGATGATGTGAGGTCAGATGTGAAGCTAGAGGAGAACCGAAGTGCTGTTTCCCAGACGGTCTCAGGTGTAGTTCGTGCTAGGTAATGTCCTTGGTAGTCAGGTGTGATTGCAATCAAAAAGTGTGATTTTTGTGTCTGCCAGGTGATGTTATAGGGAGATGTTTACCCGGTTAATTTCGTGGTTTATTTGTGGAACGTTGAAGCGTGGAGGCAGGGTGGAGAGCACTATGTTCGTGTGCAAGGAGGCCATTTTTAGTTTTTGTAGATGTTCAGACGCGTTAAAATGACCACCCAAGTTAATATGTTCTGCCCACCTATGATGATTACTGTGTCCCTCTCTGTGAGTTTTTTAGTCTAAGTGTCCAGTTCTCGAATAAAATCAGCCAAACGAGCGTTTGTCTTAAAGTAACTGGAGACTGAGAACTGGCTAGGAAGCAATCCACGCAATACGGAGGACATCTGACGACCGTGCGAATCAGCTAGTATGAGCACGTTTGATTTCTGCGTGTTGGTTTCATCTCTGGATAGCACTACTTTACGTGATTTTGGGCGACTGTGCTTACCAGTGCGTGGTGTGTGAACCGGTCTGGGTACTGGACGGGAGGGAATGAAACAAGTAGGTAAGGGAGGAAACAGGGACATGTCATCTAACACACTAAACCTACTCTGAGTGAAGAGTTGGGGTGGTGCATGTGTCGTTGGTCTAACCGGGTGGTAGCAGTTGGAAGGACGTCGAGAATTTCTAACTGTAGTCCAACCGCTGATCGTTTTCTTATTGACTTCTTCCAGAGCACTGATTCGTGTGTCAAAATATTGTACCTAGTCATTCTGAAGATCAGCTTTGAATGAGTTGAGGAATGCGATAGTGTCCATTGTTGTGAGATAGTTAGCAACTTAACGATAAAAGCAAATGAGAATACACGAAAAATGACAACTAACACTGAATGAAGGATGTTAGTATAATAATATATTTATTACTACGGAAGTTACAAATGAGATAATAAATAAATTAAATATACAAACAAACCGACGACAAAAATGATTGAAATAATTATTTAGGGCGACCACTGGAGATTAATTAATTCGACAATAACTACCGTATATTGTGTTAAAATGTAAATAAATACGAAAGAATCAAGAACAACGAATTGTAAAATAATGTAATAATTCTATGAATTATGACGACAATTACTTGGGTGCAACAATTCATATACGTTCTGGAACAGAAAAAATGTAGAATGCAAAACACGTAAGTCTATTTTTAGGAATAGAAATTCTTGCTTTTCTTTCCAATATTTTCCAGAAAAATTCAATTTATATGAAAATGCAAGAATATACTCCAATAGTTTTAAGAAAATATAACAATTACTTCATATTTTTCTCCCTATGAAGACGGTGCGAAATATTACCACAGCACCATCTATTGCTTGCCCTTTACAAATCATAGTAATAGTCGATTCCGGGAGATATTGTGTATTAAACCAAATATTAGGAAACATATCAAGAGAAAATATGTAGAAAATGTCAACATGATAAATAAACATACAGTAGTAAACAAATTGAATGAAACCAATACACAGGAGCAATGCTAATTTTAGAAGGTAACCACAACATTATTATACGGTCGTTATTATTTCACGTGTATTCAAATCATGAACAGAATATTAATGCAATTTTATGTCCTGCATTTCGGTCAACTTCTCATATTACAATCTCATTGTCCATGGAATAGATTCTCCCTATGTTGGCAGACCCCTATACCACTCCTGGTTTGGTAAATATTTTGATCACATTGTACATTGAATATCTCATTTGTGAGTGCATTTCCTCTCAAAATATAGCTTCTGTGAGGATTGCTTGTTTAAAACATTATGTTCATTCTGATACGACGTGAAGATAATAAGGTTGAAGAACGTTTTTTGTCAATGGGTTGAAAGAAGATAAATGAATATCAGAATTAAATAAGGAGGACAACATGTATTGCTCGCGTCTCGGGGTGTAAAATGTCACAAAGCAGAGACTAATCGATTTGTGAAAAATGAAATCGCTAATGAAGTTGAACTTTTGAGTCATGAAAAATGATGCTGCTGTATATTTCCAATGGACTATGACAAACCAAATTATATTCAAAGAATTCCCTTTTTTTACATTTCAACGAAATTTTGAAATTAATTAGTTGGACATTGAGTACCTTCTGTAGACCCATAGCCTTTGGGGTTGAAAATTTGGTGGATAAAATCACAGTGTTTAGTACACGACATTATCTTATCAGATTTGAAATTTGGGAGTATCTCGATGGATACTTACTTCATAATCTGTAACAATATTTTAGTAGATAATAAATCATTCTGTAGAATCGCATATCATGCAATAGTTGAATAAATGAGTTTAATTGCACTTTCTTTTTCTTGACATGAGTTGATATGAATACTCATTATATTTTTTATTTGCTTCGCTGTTGGCAGAGAACGATGGGTATACATGTCCTTACGAGTGTATTTCATGTAGACCAGGGATCTCCAAAGAAAGTCCGCTGGAGAGTAGTAACGGCCCGCGCTACCAGCTTCTCAAAACATCCTACATAATTTCCTCCTTATGCAGTTACCATCGCAGCTGTAAATTAAAACACCGCTGAATATATAACTTCTTGTGTTGTCGTGTACGACCGCTGGGTGTGCTGTTAATACAGCATGCTACAATTGTTCTCTTGTCACATTGCGGATGTTTAACTATCATTACAAATTGAATTCTTTTGTCCCCTAGGGAAAGAATTAATGTTGAAACAATTTTGTAGAAAAAATGCTACCCCAATTTCAGAGTCAATTCACATTAAGTTTGTTTTCTATACTTCGGACTGCATTCAAGAAACAATTTTATCTCAAAATCACAAAATCAACATTTGCAAAACAATATTATTAATCAAGAAACAAAATTAGAGAGACAAATTGACATAATTCAGAGTTAATAATCATAAACATATTGACATTATATTAGAATTATAACTCATAGCTAACGTTTCATCTTATCTAGGAATTTTTACTGAAATTTTTGAATCCACCTCTGCCTTAGGGCCCTTGATCGAAATTGATGGAATGGTCCCTTGCTTGCTTCCGGAGAGTAAATTAGTTTATTGTCCTCCACGTGGTCATGCGCAGTTTGTACTGTTTTTTTTACAATACATTTATTATTAAAATTTATTATTATAAACCATGACTCATACCTCCCACGATAAGAAACTTGTGCTTTTAAGTGTTGCCTGTATAGTTTATATTACAATATATAACCGACACTTTTATAATTTCAGATAGAATGTTTTAATCCAGCACCCATCGAAGCTCAATACTTTTCTCCTGTTTAGAAATCCCTGTTGCCTGATATTATCAATCCCGAGAAAGATTCACGTTACATTTTGAAACTTTTCAAAACCATACATGAGTCTATGTTTTAGTTCTACGTTATCTTAACACAGTTTACTGCTTATATCTTGTGATAATACTCTAAGAATTGCATTATTTTTATGTTCCGAGCGAAAATAGCTGTGAAATCTCTCTTTTTTTAAGGTATTGCTATAAGGGTTGGAACGATTGTTCCACGTTGTCTTGAATTAATCTGCAAAACCACAGTACATGAAGTTGGGGAATGAGATATTATTTCATGGTGAGCAGGTGTATTATCCCCATAGACTGAAAGGTACAAAGATTATGGTAAGTCAACCAGACACTTTAGTTAGTATAAGTTACAGAATGAGCAAATGCACGAGAATGTTGGCAGAGGAATAGCGAGGATATGCAAATGGGAGCAAACCAACCGTTTCGGTTTCTCTCTTGAGGGTGAACTTTAAAGGTGAGAGTCATGTGAGAGAATGGGTATGTATGTTCTTAGATATTTATTACGAGAGAACAGTGATATTCATATACAAATAAAGAGACAAAACTCAACATGGCTGCCCGAGGAAGAAAGAAGCATAATGCCAACATCAACGATTAACCTTTAAATCATAGGGAAACTGTCATCTCGAGAATGACTCTGGTTTTATTGACAAAAATCTTATGGTACTTACATACGCAATAAAAAAATAATAGCAAAAAGCTCAAGATGAAAATCATGGGCGAGGCGATGCGAGACGCAAGTCACAAACGAAAGTTGGCCACAAATTCAAATAAAAATTTCTTTGAAATTGTTGAAAGAATGTATCATTCTATTGTTGCAGAAACATCTGAAAGTGTCTTATTATGACAAGAATTGTGCTCTTAAAATAGCTAAGACGCGCTCAAATTAGAACGAAACAACCATGGTATTCAAGATTTATCTACGAGTAAAGTACTCAGTTTGTCTCGGAAGTCAATGGCTACGCCAAAGACTCTGCTACTGGTCGACGTAGAACAATTCTATTCAAATAAAAGAAGTTAAAATTGCTACTATCTTCACCCCTGCCTATTCATTGGTGTTTAGTTGTAGCCACTGTTTACAGATTGCGCGCAGTATGGGACCATGAATTCAATCGATTGTTTTTCCACAAACAATTTCACTACACGTCCCACACGTGTCCGCGAAATGGGATTAGTGTGTTTACGTCCTCTCATATGTTGTGAGCATTTACATAACTATGAAGGGAGCCCTTTGATTTACTATTGCAAAAAAATGAGCTGGTTTAATTCTCTTTTATGGAAAACAAATGACCATCGGAATCTGACACGAATAAATACTCTTTTCGTATTTTAAATAAAATAATTTCGAATGAAACGAACTCAAAAAAATGTTATGATCAGGAATATTGGTTGTATTCCAATGTTTCAACTTTTTTCCTAAAATTTGTACTCTAAAATTTATTTTGCATTTTGGTTTGGAGTGCAATATTTTCTCAGGATTTTGTGATTTATTGTATAGTACACGACACAATAAGAAGAACATACACAAATAATACAATAATATGTACACTTAAAATAGAAAATTTGAACCATGATATGGATTTTGAACTTTGTTACTATGCTTTGATTGATATGTTCAGAAATAAGATGATCTTAAGAAGACTTTTTGTTCACATTTTTGAGTTTCTGCTTCCATGTAAGAAATAAAATTTTATTACTACAAACGACGTTTCTTATCTTAATGGATTGAATGTAGTTTAGTTATCTCTCGATAACGGAATATTTAATATAACTATGTATTATTTGGATTCATGGCTTCCAGAAGGTATAAAATCTGTCTTCCTAAAATTTCATACAACAGTTTCATATCGTACGGAAACATGTTTCATTTTAAAGCCTATATTGAGGGAAACATTATTTGCTGTCAAATGGCAGGAAAGTACTAACCATAAAATTTAAAGAAAGCTGGAGAAGTATTAACTCAAAATGTGGTATGTGGACATCTGTATTATCACGTTATTTGTTCATACAACAGGTGAAATATGAATTTACTAAATAAACATATATTTATGCAGTATGATAATCAATATTTGTATCTGCAAAAGAAGTATACCTCCTTTGTTCGTCCTATTGAAAGGAATAACAAAAAAAAATTCTTTTCAGGAATGTGTGGCTGTATCATAGAATGAAGGAAACATTCTAACAAAGCAGCATGAAACAGTCATTCGGAATATTTTATAAATATTTGAAACGAATTGATCTGTAAATTTTCAGTCATCTTTGTCGAAATATTAAAATTATACACAGTATTATACTTGTATTGACGTCCATTAGTATAATCAGATAAATAATAAATTTAATAACGACCTTATTTATGGACAAATAACATTATAGGCTTTGAATAAGTCTTATTCGTCCATAATAAGAAGCACGGAACGTTCTGTTATTTAGCGCCCAAAATAAATATTATTCATCCATAATAATGCCGTAAGTCTTCAAATACTTTTTGTTTGTTTTAAACAGAGCATTTTGAACACCAAAGTTCTTCGCCGGAGTATAAGAAGAGTACGTGCTTTGTCGTCTATGTAACCTTGAATGACGTAAAAAATGGTAGCAATGCTGTAAAAATATATTACGTAGCCATTGAAAACGTCTTTGTAGTTCTTTATAGGTGACAGGGACTCTGAATGTGAAGATTCCTGCTACGTACGGGGAGTAAATTTAATGTGTTTGACGANGGGGAGTAAATTTAATTTTGTTTGACGAAAACGTATTTGCGATACGCAATTCGGAAGCGAGAATATGGTGAAAAATGTTAACAATGACGTATGATAGATGTAATATAGGGGTTCTCAATATATATTAAACTTAAATTATCAAGGGAAACGAACTCCAGAATTCTCTCTCTCTCTCTCTGTGTGTGTGCCAGATGGTGGTATTGGCGCGCATGATTCACATCCCAGGTGTTACAAAGTCAGAAGTAGTCACTTGCGATATTTCTTGGAAGGAAGGTAGTGTTCCTATACAATATATTCATCGTTGTGTTAAGAATAGAAACGACACAATTAGCCATCTACGCTTCTTCATTGCTAAATTAGCAAGCATTCTTTTCTAAAATCACCATATACATGTATATAGTGGGTACTGTATATGTAAAGTGGGTATAGTGTATTAAATCATCATATAGTACATATAGTGGGTAGTGAAGTGAAATGATACGAGGGAAGTGATTTAGATAAGGAGGGAAGGGAAATGTGAAGTGCAAGAAAGGGGTAAATCGAGTGTTTGGGACATCAGCGCATTAAAAAGGGCGATGAGTGTTTATGAGTGTTTTAGATGTTTCAGGGTAAAATGTTTTTATATTCAATACTTTAATATTAGTTGAATCATATAGTTTAATGATATATTTTTTTAAATTTGATATCAGTTCTCTGTGTTATGTATTGTATTTCCTTGCCACCGGGTAAGGTCTGCCCATTTGCAGTAAATAAATATATTGTTATTACATTAATGTGCTACTGTCCCAGAAAATTATAGTTCCTTTTCTATGGACGGAGTAATCGCACAAACGAAGAATAGTACTTTAGAGCATTAAAGGATGTCGGAAATATCCTGTTATATCAGCTTTCACCTTTTTATTTCCGTGATATCATTAAAAATTACGTCAAGAAAGGACCCGTGGCGTAGTGCCTATCTCTGTGGACGCGGGTTCAAACCCGGTCCGATCCAAGTAGAATTCGAGGCGGTGGACGGAGCGGTGTTCGCGACGGGTTTTCTCGGGGTTCTCCCGTTTCCCCTGCCTCTCGTTCCACCACAACATTCACTCATCATCATTCATGAATCACCCGCATAGGGGAGGTGCGGCAGGAAGGGCATCCGGCACCCTAGAAATTCACCCGCCAAATCAAAGTAAGAGGCATCATATCATCCACATCTCCGACCCCCAAGTATTAGGGAAAAGGGAGTTAAAGAAAAGAAGAAAGGAAGCTTCTTGACACATTTGAAAAGGATGTTACTTGAGTCTTGACAACTCTGACGTGTCTGACCATACTGATATAATAATAATAATAATAATAATAATAATAATAATAATAATTTATTAGTCTAATAGTGAGCAATGCACGGTGGCAGATAGAAAAAAATACATACATAATAAAATAATACGAACTTAAAAAAACAAATCATCAACATCTATAAAATACACAAACAAACGGAATAAAATGCTTAGAAAATTATTACTCATGGTTACAATGAGAAAGAAATTGGATTTAAGAAATTAATTATTTACTTGAGGCTCATACGTGCGTGCATTCGCATACATACAGAAACACATTTTCGCTTACAAGCAGTTACAGAAACACACTCATACGTACAATGTGCTACTGTACGTATGATACAATATTCACACATATATCATTATTCCTCCTACACCATTAGCGTAAAAGTAATTGCTATAACATATTAAAAGAAATTAATAAGTATACAAAATTAAATCCAAACAGAATTGCTGAGAGCAATCATGTACTCTTCCCTACTTTCATTCTGAGCTTTTTCTATACCCTTAGACTTCAATCACCTCACTACACTTCACTGCGCTTCACTTGCGATATAAACTATATTCGTGGGGAATTGACTGTGTGTTACGCCATGTTCCTTTGATTTATCATATAATATTCATAATTGTTGAGATGTCCTGTTTACATTGTTTAGTGTTAAATATGAAACCAAGTGAAACATGCCTAGAACCAACAGATAAGAGAAAGTAGTATAATCCAAGAAAATAAAATAGTCTTGATAAATAAAATGCAACATTAATATTGTTATTCAAAATGTTAGTTTCATTCAATTTCGTAGTTAAGCTAGTTTAGGTCGTCACTACAAATTTGTGGATAAAGAACAAAAACAAATAAAGAACTAAGACTCTTGATAGTGAAAAAAAAACAAGAAAAATTACGAACTCGCTTACGTAACATTGTTCCAATATATCATAAAAAACTATGAATTGAGACTGTTTTTTTCTTTTAATAAAACAAACTAAAATGCTCTTGTTTTCATTATACTTTATTCTAGTGTTGTTATGGAAAAAGAAATTATAAAACTTGTTTTTTTAAGAGTAAATTAGTTTGTTGTCCTCCGCGTGGTCATATGCAGTTTGTAACTGATATTTTGTTAATAAATTTATAAAATTAATTAAATTTATTTAAAAATTAATACAAGATTAGCAAAATTTCCCTTCAATCTCCAGTAGTACTTCCACTGATACTTCCCAAACGCTGATTATCACCTTATTGGTGCTGAATTTTGACTTCCGAACTTCATTTCTAGCATTATATCATCTCGCCATATCTCACTAAAATGCAAAAGAATCGTCGCGTTGCAGGATATGCGTTTCAATGAAACCATTCATGCGCGTTTCATAAAATGTGGGTTGCATGATGCTTAGTGTGTTTGTATTTAAATGAATCTGGTTTCCCTAAATGAGTTTAAGACATGACCCCTCATAATAAAACTTAGGCCTCGCCGTGTTCTCGTACACCTACACTCATACTTCGTTTACTCATTCTCTACGTCATACACGTAAGTCATGCGTGTTGCATAGCGCCAGCAATATGCTATCCAACGGATACCGTTCAAACATGCAATAAAAGTCGGTATCTGACAATCTTTTGTATTTTTTAAAGATTAGATTAGAAACTTAGGTAGTTCCAATTGTGGACAGATCCCCGCATGTAGGACCAAAAGGTCCTTTGTACAGATAGGTTTACTCCAATCCAAGGGTCTCGCTGAAGGACGTAAAGGAGCGGATCTTAGCCTTCCTGATATCCTCTAGGTTCGGGAGAAATGAACTTAGGTAACTATCTAATTCGAGCAAAACGTTCGCACAAACTTACTATATGCACAGAGATCTCCTCATTTATGTCGCATCTCCTACACATTGGACTCTGACTTATCCCCATAATGCGTGGTTTGTAGTGCTTATTTCAGTACCTAAATTTATTTCAAATAAAGAATTTTAGTCGTCAGATTTTTTTGATTTATGTTGTAGTGTCTGTCCTGCGAATATTCTATTTCATTTCAAGGACTGGGCAATCATCAAGGTATTGCAAAGCAGTAAACTGTTGTTCATTCACAAGCAATATAGAAGGTTGTTTTTTGTGTATTTTTATTGGTCGGTGTAATATGTATTTTCCGTTAATTTCCGCTTATTCGTCAAACTTTAAACATCATTCCCTGACGAAAACGGTTTAAAACATCCCAATAACACAAACAAAATTTTTGCATGTGATTAATGAGATACATGAGAAATTTTCCGCCACAGTTACCAGTTATTTCAACTTGGGTGAAGAGAGATAAAAGTTTTTTTTATGTTCAGTGAGATCGTAATATGCAAAACTGCTATCATAACACTTTTTTACTTTTTTAAACTAAAAAATTACTAAGGACACTGACTTTACCACATTGAATTATGGTCTTGCCGTGATAGAAACAATTATTACATTTTCTGTTTTTTCCCTCTACCATTTCGTTAATGAAGTAGTATCTTTACCAATTACTGTACGTTTGTATTTTTTAAGTAATAAACAATTTGTAAAAAATCTTCCAATTTTATTAAAAACCCGAAAATGATTTAAGGTATCCTAGACATATTTTACCGCTATTTGTTATCAATAAATTCAGCAAATTATAAATCGAGAAGTAATGATAAGTGACAGGATACACTTTGTTCTGAGTGACATTAAACAAATAAGCTGAATGGTGTTTCGGGGGAAGGAATTTTTCATGTATATTTAAGAACAGGTGCTATGGTGGTTTGGGATTTCAGGATTCACGACAAAAATTTTCAAAATATTTGTTTTCGTATGAAATAGCTGGTTTACGATCGTTTCTTAATTTTTAATAACCTCGAAATTATGACCAAAGGGAATTTTTGAAACAAACTACCTCTTGATTTGTTCATGAAAATTCTTTAAAATGGGTTTCGAGCTCTTACTTATCTTTCTGTAGAAACACATTTCCTACGTATACTTTATACATACTTGATACGTATTGATGAATCTCCCCCATGTAACACATTACATACTTGAAGCCGACGACTACGACGATGCGCCATGTTGTTAACTGGTTTCCATGATGACATCACTCTTTGTACAAGAGAGCCAACAGTACAACGCCAAAGAATCCTAACATTATTTATAATGCGTGCCGCGTGCAACCAAAAAAACCTTCGTTTATCTCTCAATAAACGAACATCGACGTTACGCCCCTACCCGTAGCAACGAACTTTGATTACTTCAGACTACGCATCGGCCGAGAACAGATCGTCACATCGCCTCCCGATTACCTCAACAACAAGCCCAGCTCCACGAAATAACTCCAGGTTATTATTACGCTGACGATTTCCCTCGAGGTCACGTCGAAATCCTATGTGCAAGAACCTGGATTATCGACTACCAGAAACCTATTCTACCATCCCAAGAATCAACACGACGTCTCCGACCACCGACTCGCCAGAAATCAGTAGTGAGTTACACGAACAATTCCGCACTGAACTTTCTACGTCTGGTTCCGCCGTCTGGTGTCGTACATTGTTCAACATTACGACGATAGAATAAACCTCGTTCTAATTGAACCTATAAGTATTTTATTTTGGAGAGGAGGAAATCTTACTGCGAAGCAAGCCTACATGCTGAGCCTTGCGAAGCAACCAGAGATCCTCCCCGACATTTCCATATCCCCTCACGAACACACACACACACACAATGCGTGTGTTGAAGAACTGCCATACTTCAAAATTTCACAATCATACATGAACATTATGACCCCCAGTAAATGCTCAGACGCCATGACGTATTTACATCCGAGACAAACGAATGTTTATTACAGAAGCTCTACATCCAAGGCCAACACATGTGACCAGGCCACACAAACATTGGTGCATAAACGCTCCATGAATCCAGAGAGCGCATAAGACCATGTGTCTAAATCCGGCGTATCGCGAATGTGATGAACAAATGATGCTCTCAACAACCGTCACCAAGAGAGATACGCTGTTCACTTCAACGTCAGAATACCAGTCTCAGCTTAACTAGCGTGAAAGTAACATTACGTCTCCGCTTTCAACGTGTCCAAGCGACTTCAGTCTCGGTGCAGTTCGTGTACGAGCACCCCGCTATGCTCACGCGCATAACGAACAATCTACAGTGAATCGAAAGCTCCTGCGACGTTTCCCGTCTGCGACTTAGTGATCACATCAAGATTTTACTGCTAATCACCAAACCCGTGAGTTACGACAGAGAACGATTTACAACTCTCTCTACCAGGAACATATCTGACAAATTATTCGCTGCCTTACTGCTAGGGGGGAACATTACTTTTCGCTTTGCTCTATACAAAGAACGTAAATACTATGAGCATTTTCATTATTCAGCTTCGTACTTCTATGTTATATGTATACTTCAGCTAAACAAGCGATCAGTTCCCAACCATGTTTTTAACGAGAATAAAGACTTGTCATATTTCCTGAAACACCTTTGTATATTTATTTGGAAAGGGGATATTCTCCCCCCCACACGTTTGCGTGTACGTAATTATTACCACTCATGGAGAATCTGAATGGTTGTAATAAAGGTAATACCTGAATTGAATATTAAGTTTGTCACCATCTCCCATCTCGAGATTTAACTTGAATAGAAATTGTAAGACCCACTCAAGACATACCACAATTTATACGTTGAAGAGTAATAATAAACTTTATTGTCAAAAAGCTGTTGCAAATTGCGTATGACCATGTGGGGGATAATTAATGAAGTTAAAGAAGGGACCATCCCATCAATTCCGGTTCAAGAACCGAAGGGCAATGGTGGATTTAATACTTATAATAACTTTAAAATCAAATACGTACAGTTATCAATTTATTATTCCAAAATAAATCGTAGATATAATGTGCAGTCAAAATTCGAGATTAATAATAACGAAAGTATTGAATGACATTCCCGCCCATGGAAAATCCGTCACTACCTGGAGCACAACCGGAGAAAAACCCGGGTCAGGATGAGAATATTTTGCGGGATAAATATTTTTGTAGTAAAATATACTATATTTTTGCTTTACAACGCTCAGTATAGAAATAGTTGAATTTAAGTGTATATATATAAAATCTTCATTTGAGCGTTCTGAGTCACTTTCTATTGAAGCCTTACCTGGTGTGTACATAAATTCTGCTTCGCAGTAGCGGGCCTCGCGTATGTCGTTGCCAGGGGTTGGCGAGTTTTTCCTTGAAGGAACATCCTCTTCCGTGAAATGCGATGTAATCTTGTTAATGAGGTGGAGCATTGAATTCTGTGGAGGTGACGCTTCGGTATCTCATTCACTCAGAGTAAATAAGCGTTAGATGGACATGGAGATGTGAATGGATAAATCTCAAACGATGGGCGTAAAATCGAAATGAGATGGAATTGATTCTCCGAAGATATTATACTTCCTTGCACACACGGATTACTCCTAATCTACTGATGGCATCGATAGTATAGTTTTTTCGACATATCACATCACGCTACTAAACAGAGAAATAACTATGTAACATAAATTTGAATTTTTTAAAGGGATAAAGGTAAATTATTTATTTATTTATTTGTTTATTTATTTAAAGTCTTATGGCGAGGTTCAGGTCGCTTGGCCTGTTCTTCCACCTAACCGTGACTTGGATGAGGGAACTAGGAAGGAGAGATGTTAGGTTTCCGGGGAACTTATGGTACCGAACCGACATTTGTATGGAGTGGGTGAGGGAAGTTCACACCTGAGAACCTGTTTTCAGGTAGTTCGGCCGAGCAGGGTTTGAACCCACGCTCTACCACTCAGCTGTCGGTGGTCGAACACCAGAAAAAATAAATAAACGTATATATTTCTTCCCTGTGGTCAGGTGAATATGGTAATGAACTGGGAATAGAACCCGGGACTCCTGCTTTGAACGCACTAGTGTTAACCACTACACCACCCGTTCGCCTTCCACAACTGTACATCACTTAGAGGTCTGGGTACATTTGAATGATGTACAGTTGTGGAAGGCGAACGGGTGGTGTAGTGGTTAACACTAGTGCGTTCAAAGCAGGAGTCCCGGGTTCTATTCCCAGTTCATTACCATATTCACCTGACCACAGGGAAGAAATATATACGTTTATTTATTTTTTCTGGTGTTCGACCACCGACAGCTGAGTGGTAGAGCGTGGGTTCAAACCCTGCTCGGCCGAACTACCTGAAAACAGGTTCTCAGGTGTGAACTTCCCTCACCCACTCCATACAAATGTCGGTTCGGTACCATAAGTTCCCCGGAAACCTAACATCTCTCCTTCCTAGTTCCCTCATCCAAGTCACGGTTAGGTGGAAGAACAGGCCAAGCGACCTGAACCTCGCCATAAGACTTTAAATAAATAAACAAATAAATAAATAAATAATTTACCTTTATCCCTTTAAAAAATTCAAATTTATGTTACATAGTTATTTCTCTGTTTAGTAGCGTGATGTGATATGTCGAAAAAACTATACTATCGATGCCATCAGTAGATTAGGAGTAATCCGTGTGTGCAAGGAAGTATAATATCTTCGGAGAATCAATTCCATCTCATTTCGATTTTACGCCCATCGTTTGAGATTTATCCATTCACATCTCCATGTCCATCTAACGCTTATTTACTCTGAGTGAATGAGATACCGAAGCGTCACCTCCACAGAATTCAATGCTCCACCTCATTAACAAGATTACATCGCATTTCACGGAAGAGGATGTTCCTTCAAGGAAAAACTCGCCAACCCCTGGCAACGACATACGCGAGGCCCGCTACTGCGAAGCAGAATTTATGTACACACCAGGTAAGGCTTCAATAGAAAGTGACTCAGAACGCTCAAATGAAGATTTTATATATATACACTTAAATTCAACTATTTCTATACTGAGCGTTGTAAAGCAAAAATATAGTATATTTTACTACAAAAATATTTATCCCGCAAAATATTCTCATCCTGACCCGGGTTTTTCTCCGGTTGTGCTCCAGGTAGTGACGGATTTTCCATGGGCGGGAATGTCATTCAATACTTTCGTTATTATTAATCTCGAATTTTGACTGCACATTATATCTACGATTTATTTTGGAATAATAAATTGATAACTGTACGTATTTGATTTTAAAGTTATTATAAGTATTAAATCCACCATTGCCCTTCGGTTCTTGAACCGGAATTGATGGGATGGTCCCTTCTTTAACTTCATTAATTATCCCCCACATGGTCATACGCAATTTGCAACAGCTTTTTGACAATAAAGTTTATTATTACTCTTCAACGTATAAATTGTGGTATGTCTTGAGTGGGTCTTACAATTTCTATTCAAGTTAAATCTCGAGATGGGAGATGGTGACAAACTTAATATTCAATTCAGGTATTACCTTTATTACAACCATTCAGATTCTCCATGAGTGGTAATAATTACGTACACGCAAACGTGTGGGGGGGAGAATATCCCCTTTCCAAATAAATATACAAAGGTGTTTCAGGAAATATGACAAGTCTTTATTCTCGTTAAAAACATGGTTGGGAACTGATCGCTTGTTTAGCTGAAGTATACATATAACATAGAAGTACGAAGCTGAATAATGAAAATGCTCATAGTATTTACGTTCTTTGTATAGAGCAAAGCGAAAAGTAATGTTCCCCCCTAGCAGTAAGGCAGCGAATAATTTGTCAGATATGTTCCTGGTAGAGAGAGTTGTAAATCGTTCTCTGTCGTAACTCACGGGTTTGGTGATTAGCAGTAAAATCTTGATGTGATCACTAAGTCGCAGACGGGAAACGTCGCAGGAGCTTTCGATTCACTGTAGATTGTTCGTTATGCGCGTGAGCATAGCGGGGTGCTCGTACACGAACTGCACCGAGACTGAAGTCGCTTGGACACGTTGAAAGCGGAGACGTAATGTTACTTTCACGCTAGTTAAGCTGAGACTGGTATTCTGACGTTGAAGTGAACAGCGTATCTCTCTTGGTGACGGTTGTTGAGAGCATCATTTGTTCATCACATTCNTTGTAATAAATTGTTGTTTGTTGTTCCAAAAGACTGTTGATCCCTTTCATTAATTTATTTTAAGCCCGTAAGTGTAAAAATAATTATTCAGGTTTATAGCGCTCAACTTTTATTTATCACGAGTATAAGGATAATGATAAATGCTTCACATCACAGCATTTATAACATTGAAATACTCGTAGAAGTGTTGGTAGGAGCTAGGTGTGTGAGGGATCGACTTGCTGATCGTAATTTGAGCTAGTACGGAGGAGCGCACGAGTAAGGCAGGTCAGTTCGGAGCACAATATATATTTACACTTCGGAAGCAAGCAAGGGACCATCCCATCAATTCCGATGAAGGGCCATAAGGAAGATGTAGATTTAACATTTAACATCACGGTGACCGAGCTAATTGTTCGGATGCAACGACGAATGTGTGTATGTCGTGTGCAAATATCTGCATAGGAAATATCGATTAGCGTAGGTGATGATCTAGAGGGATCGAAGTATGAAAGCCAACGTAGGAGACCGGAGGCAGGTAGGCGGTGAGCTCTATGATAGAGAAGTAATGGAGCTTGTTTCTTTGTCGACATGATGGACAGTCAATCACTAGCCCCGTTCATATCCACGTGTGCATATTAAATCGCCCAAGTATCCATTACGCTCATATCATCGTACCGGAACCATTAGACGAGAGCTGCGTCTGCGAGGTCGTTCCGGATTAATTGGACATCTCCGCCGACATGTCCATACTAATATATAAATGCGTAACGTGAAAGCGTGCGTGTCTGTTTGCTACTTGATCACGACGAACAGATTGTGATAAAATTTGCCAAGGAGATAGCCTGCGTTCATCCTGAACATCGTAACTAACTTTTGTTTTTAAAATGTATGATAAGAAAAATGGTTTTTGATAATGTCGATAAAATCGGGAGAGAAAATAGTTATATTTGCCTACGCTGCCTAAACAGTTAGAGACAGGTGACAAGTATGAATTGCAATGTTCTTTGACTCGAAGTGTTCTATAAAAAAGTCCGCGACAGCATATATCTATCTACAAAAAGTAACCAAAATTATCAATAAAGCGGTGTTAAAAATAGAGATGTGTAAAAACACTTCAATTTAAGAAGGAAAACCCATTCATCATAATATTTAATGAATTATTTGCATTTAACAAAGATAAAAAACGTCTCAGAATCGTAAAATTTCGGCCAATACTTTAGTTTTTAAAAGATTTGTTGTGATGCAGCCGCGTTTTGTAGTAAATTTATATTACGATGAATTTGAAAAAGATGCTGTACATGTTTTCAAAAACTTTTTTTAAAACTGTCATTTTCGAGAAAAATTTCAGAAATATACATACAAAGGTACAACTATTGCTCGCTTTATAATATAGGATACAAGATTAAAACAGAAAGGAATTACGGATATCTATGTCTTATATGTGTATTATCGTTCAGAACTACTATGAAACAGGCTGAAGAACGAAATCTACAAGAAAAAGTAGTCTACAGTCTAAAGTGTCGTATCAAACTTACTACTGTGGGAGCAAAACTGCAGGGGTAGAAACTATCCCACCATAGTAAATGTATAGGTCAAGATATTTCAGACACCTGCACAAATAAAACCATTCATCACAAGACAACGTGTTGCAACAACTGTAAGGTGGGCTCACATATTTGTCATTTATATTAATAGTTAAGTTTTAATCATTGATTACATTGGAGCTTGTTCGAGTTCGTATAATTTAGGAAAATCTCATTAATGACTGTGTAAGTTTAACTATCCTAGGTTTAAGTACACAATTTTTTTACATTTTTGTAATACAACTCGAAATATTTTTTGTAAAAGACCAAAACCTATTCAAAAAAATTCCCAAGACGAAAAATTTGTATTCTCATTTCACATTTTCTATTCGCATCTTCGGAGAAAATTGTTTAGAGTTTTTATTATTCTTTATGCGAATGTTTCATTTTCAACTTACGGTATAACGAGGAATCCGGAAATAATGGAAAAAGTTCCAAAAAATAATTTAATAAATATACAATNACGGTATAACGAGGAATCCGGAAATAATGGAAAAAGTTCCAAAAAATAATTTAATAAATATACAATTTTTCTTTCAAATATTTCTAAGAATACAAAGTAACCTTATCGTAAGATCGAACCAAAAAAGTACAAAATCTTCGAATCTTAATGACGCAACGAGAAGAATTCACATCGTCTTAAATTTACTGTCAAAATGAGTATTTTTATTCGTTCTTTGTTACATAGCACACGTAAGTTAAATCACTACAATTTCTAAATATTTCTCTTTCGTACTTTTTCCTGATTTTTACTCAGTTAATGACGACTCCCTGTGGTCTTTTACGGAGTGGTTTTTGTTGTTTCTAAAAGTATTTATTTTGTTTATCGTTTTCCGAGATGACATCCTCCTTTTCCCATTAGTACTTTTTTTCTTCCACAATTTCTTGCACAATGTAAAAAGATCATCAGTATTAACATGATTGTAATCATTACTTCTTCACATAGTACGGTGTTTATGGTATTAAAAAAAAACATTTTATGGACTTTACCGACAAGATATCTAGTTATTGTACGGTAAAAGAAAAACGTAAATATTTTCGTAAGAAACTCCTTTTTACTTGGTGCATAATGCTTTTAACAGCACCGTCTAATCATTTCTTTTTTCGCTTCGGCACCTATCCCAACGTAGTAGCAACGGCGACGGCGGAAGCTCGTCCTTCATTACGAACAATAGAATTATGACCCAGTCGTGAAGAAACGTCGTGAAGGCGCCAGACCATCCCGGATTGCTTTCCTGAGCCCTTTCTCTCCCCCCAACCACACCCTTTACGACCGGGATAAAGCCCTCATCAAGGTTCGAATGGCCGTAGGGCTAGTCACAGCGTCCGTCCGCTTGAGGATGTCGCTCAGGACGAGGCGTGAGGGAATGGAAGGCGTTGAGGAGGAAATAAATGAGAGAAGTAGTGGAGGGTAAGGAAGGAAAGAAGATAATAAACTGCACTGAGAGAACAGGTTTGGATGATATATTCAAGTTCAGAGGAAGGTAAAGATTTCTCCAAATCTTAGGATGTGATTTCGCAATCTTTGGATGTAACAGCCCTTGGAGACATCCTTGCCTTCCTCTGAATTCAATCCTGAGGAACTCTCATCTGTAGTATTTCTCAGTATATATTATTGATACATCAGCTGGTAATGGTTGCTGAGGATAGGTCAAAAAGGAGAGTGCCGTAGAAAGAAAAAGAAGGTAATGTATCGTTGTTACACATTAGATGACGAAGGTGGTAGCAAGTGTACCGTAAATCGGTCCAATAGAGAAAAGAATAACGATTTCATAACAGAGAATTGGTTCACGTAGACGTGAGTATTGTAGAAGGATTGGAATTTATGGTAAGTAAGTTAGGATTTCGGTGAATTAGAGGATTTCACCCTACACGATATTATAAATAAAATTTAAAATTATTACACATGATTTAAACTACTATTAATACTCTTAAACGTGCCTATCTTCTAACACTACATGTTCACTGATGTGTAAATTTATAGATACATCATTTGACTAAATCGAAATCGGCCATAGCTACGAGAAGTGACATATCTATATTTAGGTGCCTGGATTTCAATGAGTACTTTGACATATTTCATTACTTGTATTACTCTTTGTCAAGTTTTGTCTATTTTTTATTTTAAAACTATCATTTTTATCCAATATATACAAAAATTTCCATATTTTCCAAAAGTCTGGGAAAGGGTAACCCCCTCCAGAAACCTAATCCAGAGCCACCCTTGACGGATGCGATGGTATCGTGAGACGGCATACCGTGCGCTGCTGTTCCACAGGAATCCCGGAGTGCCGAGAGCGCCCCTGGCGAGCACAGATCGCACTGCGTCAGTGCTCCGTGATGACGTAGAGGAGAGAGAAGGACGCACTTTTCACAATCTCTTTGTGAATGGCAGAGCTGTGCGTGGAGCTGCGCAATGGCCAGCGAATGAATGCAAGAAAAAGAGAAGTTCCAGAGAGACTGCTACTGGGGACGTGGTGGAACACCTTGGTTAACTTGCCGGAATTAAACAGATGGTGTGGATTACACGGATATACTGAAGGATGTTTTTGATTTCCAAAAAGGGATGTCTTTTCAAAGTATTGGCCACAAAAATCATACAATGTCATTAAGTTCAATTAAGATCCATCAACCGGTATAGAATCGCATACCGGACAAGAGTTGAATCAAATAATAATAATAATAATAAATTTACTATCAAAAAAGCAGTATAAACTGCATATGACCACGTGGAGAACAAAAAACCTACTCTCCGGAAGACAGCAAGGGACCATCCTATCATTTCCGATCAAGGCCCCTAAGACAAAGTTGGATTTAACAATTCAGCACACACCTAAGAAAATAAATATAGTTCGGTACATGTTATAACATTAACAGAACAACAACAAAATTGTATTTAATAAAACACAAAATAGTTATTTCAGAAGTACGCATTATTATCAAACTATATATTATTCGGAAAATATTGACTTTTAAATTATTGAAAATATTAAAGTATTAAAAGTTGAAAAAAACAACAACTTTTACCTTATTTCTTAGACTAAGTACGACCCGTGACTTCACCTGCATCCTTCTTTTACTTTTTGAAGGTAATTATTCATAAATACCCACTGATATCAAATCAAATATTGTTCACTAAGTTCTGAAATTGTATGTACAAAATTTTTATAAATATTGTTTTATTCATTTTAGCATTGACAAAGAGCTTTAAAAACCTTTAACTGACAGAAAATTTATCATGAAGAGTCATAATACATGTTCTCGTGATACACAAAATACATTTTTTTTCTTCTATTTTTAAGTTATCCAACCTACTAGAGTTATACGTCACATTCAAATAGATATGCGGTTTGCATATTAGGTTATTAAAGTGTTGCTGTCAGAAATGAGATTCCGCTGAGTCTTAGCAGAATAGAATGTAGATAATTTACCAATTACTTTGAACTATTAGTGTAGATTGCGATCGGAATGAAAAAAAAAAAAAAATTTAGTGTTTGGAGTTTTGGATCTCCATTGTTGGTTCTTCTTAGTTTGCAGTTCGAAGTGTCGTTTGATTAGATGTGACGAGGGAACCCACACATTTGTTTCGCTTGTTCTGGGAAATAATGGTAATGCGTATGACTGTAATGCTTACGACCTGGTGAATAATTTTAATGTAATTATTTTTTAACAAAAGTAATCTATGAACTCGTGCGGGGTTAATACTTGAAGAACACCATCTTCAAGTTGTACGGGTTCTTAAGGATTTTAAATAAATTTCCAGGGAATTTCGAACGTAATCGATATGAAAATACGTGTCACAATTGTAATATAGAAAAGCACCTTATGAAATTTACCATAATTTTGAGGTCAATTAAGAAAGTTGGCGAAACTCTAAAAAATTTAGGGACAATTCGTCAAACACATTGTTTCAATTTAAATCGTACAATTAGATTTACAATGTTGAATAAACATAATACATGAATCAATATTTTAAGGGCTTTTATTATTATAAGCATAATAGATAACATTATTGAAAGTTCCATAAATGGTAATAAGCTTGACTGGCACCTGGTAGAATCATCATACCTTACTTGAAACCATACCTCATCATAACTTCCACGGGAATAATCATTAAAGAAAACACCCTTACCTTACCCGGGATTCGACTCAAGTTTCAAGTTCACTTCGAACTGACCCAGAATCAAACCAAGTCAACAGAATCGCTTTCTGGCCGATTTGGTCCGATGAAGCCGGCAAGTTGCAGATTGGAGTCCTATTTGTAGATAGAGAAATTGCTCAATTTTTCAGTATAATATTCATTCAATGACGAGATATACATACGTATCTACATGTTATTTTCGGGAGATTCACCTGAAAGTGGACTCGTCCGAGTTGATGTATGATTTAATGAATATAATTGTTACAATTTACAAGAATTGGCAAACGACTGTTTAGATATGGGAAAGGATTGACAATTGCCCAAAATAAATTTTTTAAAAATATTTAAAAATTCACAAACTGACCTTAATTAATCCTTTTTATATAATATTTCAAATTTTAAATTAATAAGACAAAATAAATAATGGTAAAAAAATGGTAATACATGTCACATAATTTTTTAAATTTTATATGAGCACACTTGATTGTTTCAGAGAAGACTCCGGAGAGAGCCCTTCACGAATATTTTCCCTTTGAAACAAAATAACATTTTCGAGAGCACAATTCTTGGAATCACATTGCTACTGAAATGTTGTGTAACGAAAGAGCGAGACAGAGCGGTGGGGGGGGGCAGATCGTGTTCAATCGATAACAGAAGTATCACTTGACGTCTCGAAATGAAATTCGTGTGCTTTCCTCTCATTTGATGGAACACAAAGGGGACAACCCCAGTTGTTTGCACGAGATGAGTCCAATTGTTTGGGAGCGAAATTCTGCAAATATACGCACGTGGTGGTTCGGTAACCGAAGCATATTTCTCTTATGAAGAAATAACAAAGTGAAGGGGTATCTAAACACAAAACGCTTCCGCCCGAATAAGATTATATTTTTAATTTTTAAGTAACAATTTTTTTTTCAATCAAGTTATTTACCTGGACAAAGAATAGAAAATATTTTTTTTTTTAGATAGTTTACCCCCTTGCTCTTAAATTTCCGCAAATAAAATTGGTGACATTACAGAATTCACGCCAGCAAAGCTGTGGGTACTCGGCTAGTAGAGTATATAGATCGGCCAGTCTTTTGGTTTCCTTTCTTAAATTTTATAACTAACAAACATGGAATACATGTATGGATTTTCGGACATATGCGATAATTTTTCGTGTCCCGCCCTCACTTCTAGGGGTGTAATTCACCCCATCGGATCTGAATTTCATTGGAAGTACGATTATTCATATCAGAATACACAATTACCTGACTCGACCATAATATCGGTCTTTTTACATATTTTTTAAGTCTCGCCCATTCTGCTTTAAGAGTACAATGTTTTTATGCGATCCCACCTTGAGCGTAACAGCACTGGCATTTAAATGATCTCCTCAACCCTCAAACCATGTATGTGATGCATTTTTAATTTTATTTGTATTTCAATATTAGTTTTCAATTATTTGTATCCATAAACCCATTTCCAGCCCCTCACCCAAGGGGTGCTAGGGGAATGCTTATTTCATGAGGACTGAGTTCACTTACGCGTTATCAGGATTTCACTACCGCTTTAGCGACTCCGAAAATTATGGACTCGTCACTGGTATGTCATGTTCGATATTTTTTCATGGGATCCCCTTCCGTAGGGATGCTTGAGTTTATATGGGCTGATTGTGAACTTTGAAGTTTTTGAGAATGTTACTACTAATTTCAACGACCCTGAAAACTACGATCTCAACTCTAATATCGGTCACCTTCGATTATTTTTACATTTCACTCCTTCGCAATTTCTACACGAAGGGTGTTTCTTCCTTATAGAGGGTGAGCGTGTACTTATCTGCCAATGAGGGTGTCACATCACCTCAGTGGTTCCAAAAATGAGTATTTACTGAGTTACTTCACACAAATGTGTATTATCGTCATGTCTTTACAAATAAATGAATTATTTGGAATTCTGTGGTGTGGAAATTGGAATCGGAGAAATTATTTGAAATTTCAAAGGACACTTTTTAAGGATTATTGCAACTAAATGTGATTACGGTTATTGTTAACACTGATGAATTACAATTACCAAGAATCAATTAAAATTTGCTGCTATTCAGTAGACGTGATTCATCCCTCTTATGACTGTAGACTATGAAGCTTACGAATGTGTCCGCCAGAGTAAAAGAGCGTTACGCGAGGCGGATGATTCACTGAGCGTATAGTGCGTGTGGGCGAATTTAGGAGAATAATTATACAAAGGAAGATCATTGTTTTTAAGGACATAACCTAAAAGTGAAATAAAAACGAAACTTCGTGTGGTATCAGCAAATCCAGCCATTGCAGAGTCGTTAGGTTGAAGGGCGCCGTGGCCTGCAGCGGTCAGAGATCCAACCGCCTATAACTCGACCCTGGGCGGACATCGGAGCAGCGGAAACGGCGACGAAACTTATGCTCTGGGGAAGCGCTATTGGCCCAAGGGCACAAGGGACGATGAGCAAACGAGGGCGATGGGGGGAAAGGGAGGGAGGGAGGTAGAAATGGGACGAGAGAAACGCCAGAGGGTGGCCATAAGACACGTGGATGCGAAATTCCAACGTATGGTCCTCCGGCGCAAATATTCCATATACGTGCGAATAAACGGGTGATATATTTTTAGATACATTACTCTATTCTTGTATATAAGTAAGCTCGAAAAGTACTTCTCATGTTAAATGAAATGTCTTTAACTTATCAATATAGCCAATTTATTGGTTCTAAGACTGATAAACAAAATATCAGGTGATTTTCAATTCAATATAATAAAACAAATCTTATCTTTATGATACTATTTCAGTTTTAATAATAACCAAATCATAATAAAAAGTTTTCAATCATGTAGTTCGTCCATAAGGTAAGCGCAATCCCAATAGTCTTCCTATCCAGCTCACTACTCCTCGTTAAGAAATCACAGAGTTGTTTTTGCATAAGGAAGCATTGTATGGGGAAAACAACGACCCTGTGTTGATGTCGGGGAGATAACGTTCGAATCCCGGATGGGGTGAAAGCCCAAAAAGCGTCTGGGGGACAAACCCCACCAGCGAGCTTGCTGGGGTAAAACCCACGAATCAAATCTCCAGCGAAAAAAAAAGAGCGCAACAAATGATAAACAATGAAAGAAATGAACTCCAGAATTCAATATCATTAGAAAATCTAATCAAAGTAATGAAAATTTCATGTCAACGTAAAGGTAAGAGATTTTACCGAATGACTTGGTTTACTCTTCGAAAAAAATATTCTGATTTTTTAAGGAATTTATTCTAAGGATTCACCATTCTACCACTATTTTGAGTACAGGTCAAATAACAGGCTCAAAAAAAAAAAAAACCTCGCCACAAAATTGAAGAGACTATAAAAATTCAAGAATGCTTTAAAGCATAGTCATTAATTTACTGAGTAATAATAAAATGGGGACGTTACGGACCAAGGTTTCAATGCGTTGGGTAATTATAAAGTGAACGTCTTCTAAGAATTCATTTTGCATTTTATTGTAGGAAATATGCTTACCATACTACTATATTAAAGAGATGTTTGAATTTTGTACGGAGGTAAGCGAAAAACTTTTAGCGCCTGGAAACAAATGGACAATACGTATGGTTGGAGGAAACACTGAAGGTTTTTAATGTGATTGAGTAAAAAATAAAAAGCGAGACTATTTTTTTTAATATGTAAAAAACATTTAATTAGAAATTTATTGTTATGGTACGTTTACACTCGTATACATGTATCAGTTACATGTATCGCAATGTTTGGAAGGTTCTGCGATTTGCAGGAGTTCCGACCCTTCCACCTCGTGTATGTTTACTGCAGCGTTTGCACTTCGTGATTCGTGTCAGGGAACTCTTCGCGTATCGCAAGAAAAGAACACGAATTGATTTACTAATCTACTAAAGAAATCAACTAATCTAAATTTAACTAGTTACTATAATATACGCTACTCAACACTTAAGAACACAGGAATGAATAGACTATGTGAAGAAATGTGTTACGTGCCAACCCTCTGGGCTCCTAATTATTACTCGGCGTCTACACCTTAATTGTTACATACTGGGCTATTTAAGGCACCTGCCCGGCAACTCCCCACCGAAATCGATCACCTACTGGGCTACTCGCGTAGCTTGTGACGTAACATCCACAATTACGAGAGACCGATTCGACTAAGTTAGAAATACGCTAGGATCTTTTTCCTATCACTAGCAATGACATTGGAAAAAGAACAGAACATTCAATTAACACTATTTATTCTAGCAGCTAAATTACTGTTGGCCACAGCTGTTATCAATACCCATAGATATATACCGTACAACATTTTAAAAAAATTACAAATGAAATGATCAAAAGTATCTGGTTGACACCCAAAACATATCGTACAAACAAACAATAGTTCTAAGTACACTGATCAGAGTACAACATGTTACGGAACACGCATCGTCATATGTGTTCCGGAGTGGAAGGAAGGCTGACCTTCCTCTGGCTGACGGCTCGCCTCGCTGCCTTCTCTTTGTTCGTTCAAAAATGGACGTCTTGGGGGAGAGGCCAATCAAATGGAGTTTATTTTTAGAACAAGCGAACCATGCACTATTTTTAGAATGAAGTAATGGTACACGTTCGTTTCTATTGGCTAGTCAGTACTGCTGTCGAAGCATCTCTGGGGACGCCGCTGACAACGGTTCGCCCCCACGCCAGAGTGCTGACCAACTGCCAACGGAAGTCAGCGCTCAGGTTCCCTGCTTGCGACTGTGTGATCTGGATCTGCTGACTTACGAGTAAAATAATCTTGACTGCATACAATGTTTTATCGGTAATACAAATTCTAGGTTTGGGATCGTAACATAAGACAGTAATGCTATACATACAGAGAACACAACTCGGTTCTCAACAAACATGGCGGAGCGCGTACTTGCCGTGGGTTCCGCGCATTTGCGACTTGTATGCGCATACATGCATTTCCTGAATGAAGCTCATAAAAATGTATCGGGATTTGCCTGAGAACCTATCGCGTGACGAGTCAAAGAGTAACTATATATCACTAAGAAATTGACATATATCTCATTGAAGTCGTCCATACATGTATACAAGTGTAAACGTACCTTTAGCAACGTTCGTTTCCCATTCAAGTCCTTTGTTTTTTTAAATGAATAGTTTGATTTTCATTTGTTTTGAGAATTGAATTAAATGGAATACCTCTTTACCGGACTGGGATCAGCCGGTTCTCGATTAACCGGTCTATTCCGTGCACAGTTTTTTTTCTCTACATACATTAAGTTTTCAAAGTTTATATAAGTTCCTAATGTTTATTTTCTTCATGTCCGTTAACGTGTGTACAGAGAGAACCATAAAATGAGTACCAATTACGTTTTATTTGCTTGTTAATTCATTATAACCCGATGAAATTGTAGACTCTTTTTGAACGAAGATGAATTCTTACCTGAAAAAACCGGTGAAACGGGTAACAAGCCATGTTTTTGGTCTCGATCCTGATGGTTAACAGTACGACTAATATTTTCATTAGATATTCATACGTGTATAAGAACAATTATTTACGAAAGAAATGTCAACACCTAAGGTGAGTAATGTTTCGGGATTTAGGATAGTTCTGAATATTTCCAAGATTTATAGTGTTTCTACCCCTTTCTCTTGGAACTGTGTGTGAGAATTTACGCGAAGAACCTCTCCACATTCTCATTTTCATTGCGATACTGCGTACTGCGCCGATCCTGTCCTCGGCACAGATTGGCACGACGTGCTGCGCTCATGTTAATGGCCGGCACGTGCACCTCGCAACCCCGACACATGGCGTCGCAGGCGCGGTGACTTCGGGTATCACTCATCCTCGAAAATGTCACGGCTGCAGCGCAGCTTCAGAACGGTGGACGACCGGGAATCCCCCTCTTTCTTTCGAGCACATTGCGATACCGCTCTTATGCTAGCGTTGCGGTACTCGCGTGGCGTATTCGCCGTGTTTGGCAATATATTTGACGTATTCACACACCATCGTTACAAACATACCATCCTCATAAGGACCAAACAAGAAAATAACTCAATAATGCCAAAAATGTTTTTATACCAATGATGCACGAGATGTATTTGATATAATTCGAGCTTCGTTATTCCTGTCCATAGAAATGTTCCAGTCCATACCAAAGACATTATAGAATTTAAAAAAGTCAAAATATAGGTTAAAGAACCAGAATATCAACAAACATCGATCATGCGCGATCTACTGAGCAAACAAAGTGCGGACGGTTCACGCAAATATTTGCCATATTCCAGTCCTTATGTGCGTATTTGTCACAATAGAGTGAAAACAGCCAATGCAAACAAATAGCTCCTCTGCACATGGCCGAGTTTGGGCAAGTGGCAAATACACAAATACGCAAAACCAATTGATATGCCGGTGTAAGCGAACATACTTTAAAAAATTCTTTATGGAATATGTCAAGTTTTCATTTCGAGTGAAGAATGGAAACGTGAAGAGGAAGGATGGAAAAATAAGTGGTGAAAAACTTAAATGTTCTTATACTTTCATGTCAATAAAATAGGAGGTATTATATGTTCACGCACTAAAAATAACATATTTTGCAAAACATGACTCGAAACGAAAACTATACTTACACAGGTTTAATCTTCAAAATGTGTAACTTCTATGGTAGTAAATTCCTTAATTTTTTTAAAAATACAATTTAAAATGTATTATTTGAAAAAATATACAATGATTTAAAGTTAGATGATCGTGTATACATCAGAATGCACCAATACAAATGCACCTACATTGTACGTAACGGTCGATATAGTTAATGCACCAAATTTGAAAATAAACGATTTTATCTTACAAAATTTGTTGCAAAATGCTTATAATATTTATGCAAAATTCAACTACTTAAAAATTTAAAAGCTGGGTCGTTAGTCAATCAGTCAAATTTGCTTAGATTACTGTAAAATATCAAACCAAAAATTAGTCTTGTGATCAACAAGTGGAGAATAATTTTTAATTGTTTGTATTTTTTAATTACAATATTTGGGATGAATTTTTATTATATATCTGGAATTAAATGTATATATAAATACGATTAACTTTTACATTTCCTCATATTGAACACTTAAAATTATAAATGTCTTCGTATTTAGACACAACTATAGACAGTAAATTGAATATACGAAATATTTATTCATTCAAATTATATTCCATTTCTAATATCACACTCGGAAAAATGTACTATAGCTATTCTTCTCGATAATATGATGTTAGAACGCTTTTCGCTCTAAAATAGCTCTATTCAGTTAATTCTTATTTTTCAAATAAATAATTTTATTTTTACGGACGAACAATATGCATGTCTTATGATTAAAAGCTCACAACGTTTCGACTGTCGTCTGAAGTCGTCGTCACTTGATTCAAATTTTAAAAAGAAACATAACAACAGGTCAAACGAACATAAATATAAACACAAAATATGATTACAAAAAAACATAACCTATACAAACATGTTATTTATTAACATGAATGAATAAATACTTCGTATATTCCTTTTATTGTTATAAAAGGTCGTAAGTCTCGAACTATTTATTTAATTTCGTTATAATTTACAATTATTTTTTGTTTAATAGTTCAATACCGGATAAAACAAGAGAGACTACCTAGAAATGTGTAGTTTAATGAAATGTGAATTTTCATTCCAACAGATCAAAAATAACAAGTTTCATATGAATAAGAACAAACACATCAAACACACAATATAAAACTGATATGCAATAGATCATATTTAACCGTTAATTAAATATAATATATACGTCCGCATATTCCACAACTCATATCAGTTTTTATCAACGTATTTTGATTTCACAAACATAATAAAGAGATAACGACATTTAATTTCCCATTCGCAATTGGGAAAAGATAAGCTGTTCGCAACTCACCAAACTGGGGGAGCGTTCCATTCGAATCAGCAGATACGACAACCACGAAGCTCTATATCTCCTCCCCACGAGTCATTACGGCAGGAAAACCTATCAAACATAAAAGAAAAAATTCTAATATAAATCACACAATTAACACCACCCTAATTCCACTTCACCATGTCCCGTGTAATTTTACTATTGTCACTAATTACTCGGATGGATAAATTTTTGAAAGGGGGAGAGACAGAAAGATGAGGGCACCAAAGGACAGAGAGAGGTGTGAGTGTACCTTGCTCGAAGGGGTAGACGGAACCATTAGACAAGTATTTTAATTAAAGTTCGCACTGCCGTCCCAGCCGCTGCTGTCTCCCCTAATCCTGGCTAATGAGTAGGAGCGCGACGGCTAACCCTTCGCTAGCTAGTTTCACTTCCAGCTCTGGTCATACCGTTCCCCCGCGATCGACATTACCGTTATTCAGTGGCGGTCGCAGGAACTAAACAGAGATCGTCTCTATTGCGATGGCGTGGATCGCGAAAAACATTTGGGACAGTATCCTTCCTCAACAAGAGGATGAATATTTACTCGTACAATCTTTAAAACGGGAAGGAGTATTCAACATAGCGAATAAGGAGATATTAATAGATACGAAGCAACGATATGAAATATTTGTGGAATATATAACCCAGATCGTGTTGATAAAGGAAGCACTACAGATACAGTAAATAAGATAGAAGAAGATGAGCGCCCGTCCGCCTCTTTGCAGCAGAGATGGGAAACGTGGCTGCGTAACACATGAAGCCACGGCTAATTGATAAGGGTAAATGTAAAATAAGTCTTGACCTTAGTAAAAGCCAAGGCGGTCATGTACACCATAGGCCAAAATAAATGAAAAAAAGGATGGTAATCTTATCTGTAAGAGGGTTTTTAAGTCACTATATTGCTTTACCTTGTTGTGAGAGTATAAAATAGAAGAATATATTCAAAACTCTTTATTGGAATATTAGAAAAGTAAGAGTATCATCCAATTGCCTTTTATTCTTTTAATCATATCATAGTTATGTTAAGTACCATTATAAATTTTCCTCGTAATATTCCTTTTAGACTGACTCGAAATTTTTGACTAGGAATAACAGGACTGTCAGTCTCTCCACTCAAAAGACTTACAATATTATTTTTTGAAAGAAACGGTTGGCAACGATGTTAGAACTATAACTGTTATGAGTTCAGAACCGAGACGGAGAGCTAATACTCATTCAATATTGAAAGAAAATCTCAAATTTAAAACTGCAATTTAAAGAAATATTAATCCGACCTGAATTAAGAAACAAAATATAAAGAAAAGGTGTTTTCTATTTTTTCTGAGGAAAAGTATTAAACAAAGAATAATTAAAATAGATGAGCGATTCTGGGCACTAGAATTAAATAAATTCTACAAGTTGTTGAATTAAAGTGAGAAATATGAAAAAAATATATCACGTAATTACCCATCTTCCGAAAAAAATATATTTCCTTCAAGTTTTCTACACATAACATTTCATTTTAAGTTAACAAGTGACAAGACTGTGGAAGGTTGCTCCAGCTTGGATGTGTATTATTGAAGGATGTAGAAATTTAGAGAACAATTTTGTATACGATACACCTTGAGGTAGGAAACTTATTTTCTAAACGTCGGCAAATACATTTTATATTTCACAGACCTTCCCTCAACAATTCTTGGAATTTATTTGAATTATTAAATTACATTTTTTTAATTCCTAGAATCATCGTAATTAGTAAAATACATGTGTAATCACATATTAGATTAATTAAAATTTACATAAAAAATAATTGATCATGTGCTAGGTTTAGATTTACTTCGCTTTTCATACGAAAATATGTTTTAAATTTAATTAAAAGTTACTACTTAATGAGGGATGAGAGAAGTTAAAATTTATAATTTATATCAACCATTCAATTTTAACATGAATCCTAAATTTAATTAATATAAAATCACGTATTACAAATAAACAATTGTTTAAAAATTTGTAGGAGAACGCTTGGATTAAATACAGATGAATCAAAAAGTAAAAAATGACGAGCGGCACATAAAAACACACTTTTAATTGTCAGAAAAGATTAATTTCTTGTGCCCACTCGAAAAGTCCAGAAGAAAAAATTAACCAACTTTGAAAACCACCCCCAGCCCTGATTATCCCTCTTGCAGAAAGGAGATGTGAAACCTCTCAGGAAGATGTCAGTTCTTGGAAAGGAATAGTTATCTTGAGAAGGGACTTTAAAAGTGCATTGGTCACTCACTCTGTAGAAATGTTTTGGTGGCACTAAGTGTATATTTTAATAATAAATAATAATCATTATTATATATAATAATATTTCATAAAATAAATACTATTTGACCATATTAAACAATTCATTTGAGAATAAGAAGCAGAGAACTCTCGGAATGGAGTGAATTGATCTTAGAGGTGGCTAGAAGTTCTTATTTATAAATTACCTCCCAGGCAGCAATGTAAAGAACCAAAAGACACATGATACGAATCTCAACTAAGAATGTAATTTTTAAAACTTATTTTCGTATATGATATTCTTGGTAATACATTAGTGATTTTAACACTTTATGCAACTAATTAAAAATCACGTGTCAATTTTGTTGTTACTATACATTATTGTTATTGAGGAAAGTCTGATCGTTCAGATATTTTTACCAACATGATCAAAGGTTTGCATATAGATAAGTCATTTTTACGCAAGATATCGAGTTGATCCATTAGAACTCTGTGGCTTTTCATTTGTAAATTGTGTGAGTGAATTATTTGTACGGGTTCTGCTAATAAAATGAAATTCTAGCTTTACTATTTTGTTTCAGTGGAGGCAAAACGAGAATAAAAACGTTGAAGGGGAGAACGTGAAGCCCTAAAGAGTAGGAGGATGGGGGAGCGGTCGGAGATGTGGGGATTGCTATTGCCCTGTGGAAAGGAGAGAGATAGAAGGTTACAGGGGGAAGGGTACTTGTCAAATATTAAAGCTAATTTTCCGCACAGCGGCCGGGTAAACCGGCGAACGAATTACCGCAGGCACGCAAATTAAAAAGCCGGTCGAGCGGTTCGCTGGAGTTCGCTAACGCTCCTAGTGGTCAAACGAAAAATCTCTCCGATAGCAACACCGTAACACGTCTTTGCAAAAGATGTTGTCTCCGATCTTAAACAATTTCTCTTCATCAACTATGTTCCGGAACAAATTGTTAAAAAAATGAAGTTATACAAACAGTTTTCTATAATATTTCGTCCGTCTTAGTATACTAAGAAAATTTAAATAGTATGGAGAAAAGTAGCAAGAAAATACCCCGATTATGTTGCAGTTTTTTTTTTTTTGAAATATGTTGACGAATGGGTTTCATCACATTTGTAACCAATTCCTTTTTTTTTTTGAGTGTGTATCAGGAACATCATGTACGTACTTGTATCTTTCCACGTAGGTCCTATTCCTGAGATGTTAAGACGTTTGTGAATAGACACAGAGTCGAGATAGCAATTGTTCTCGTAAAATTTCCACATTATTTGAATCTTAGTTTCAAAATAGCTGTCGAATGTGGATAGTCCGTCTTCATATTGAATCAACCCTTAGACCTTGTTCATATTTGTTGTTGTTTACTATATCATGACGTCACTTAATGCTTGTCGAAGATCCGTCTCTTTCATGTTAATTCTGTATTAAACTGAAATTTCAATTTTACCCGAAGGAAAAATCGTGACATCCGACCCTCTAAAATAATTACAGAAATTGGTAATTGCTTGTTTTAATTCCTAGGGTATATTAACAAATTTTACTTCTCATATGTAATAAATTATAAATTTGACCGAAACATACTTAAAACAACTCTTTTACTCCGAAAATATTGCTAATGAGCTATTAAAAATAACTCAAAATTCGAATAAATAATAACAGTGGAATTAGTGACAAATAAATGTCCTACGCGCAAGCTTAGAGTGCCTATAAGTAAAAGGGTACCCGGCATGGATTATACAAGGTCCTGATCAAAAACAATAATTGTGTTGATAAGTTCCTGTAGGATGAGATGGATATTGTCTACATGAACGCCAATCAAAGTTATAACTTTTTTTAATACTAAAAGAGTACCTAATGCACCAATAACCGATTTAATTAATATTGGGATATTGTGAAATGGCACACTTTATTCCAACTCAACGGGAATTTACTATGAGTGGAAGATATTATCGGGATCTGGGTTTCTTATACTGAAATGATAGATTGAACAAGAACAACTTCCAACATTTATTACTATAATAAGTAAAAGTAATGAAAATAATATACAAAATACAACCAAATTATTATGATACCGTTTGGAGCAGATTTATCCTTATGCATGAATGTTCATATGTGAAGCGTATACTCAAAATCATGTAATGTTACCGAAAATAATACAACACGACTGCATAACACGAGTCACCTGTTTCTGCGAATTTAATTAATATCCTTAGAAATGTTAATTGTAATTTTAAAAATGTGTTATTGCAGCAAATAGTCGCGACAAACTAAGACACAAGGTAATATTCGTTCCACACGCTCGTCGCAGAAAGTACAGAATAGACCCCCAGGAGCAAGTGGATTGAATAGAATGTCTGAGGTTGACGATGGATTTAAGATTTCAGAAATTCGAATGCCCTGCCAACATAACGCGAGGTACAAATATCATTTCTCTTTTGGACGAAGGGGAAGTAAAAGCGTTGGCTACATTGAGTACAAGCTCCGTATCAATAGTAACCGTCAACCAGTAATCAACCATTTATATTAATATATAAATGCGTAACACGTAAGCGTGTCTCTCTGTTTGTTTCTTAATCACAACTAAATCACGGTACCGATCGTGATGAAATTTGGCAAGGATATAGTTCAGATGCCCAGGATGAACATAGGCTAATTTTTATTTTTAAAATGCATGAAAAGAAAGACAGAAAATGATTTTGACCATAAAAGTCGATGAAATCGGGGAAAAAGAGAGGTATATTCGCTTACGCCGCCTAAACGGTTAGAGATAGGTGATAACTATGAATTGCGATATTGTTCGCCTCAAAGAGTTTTACAAAAATGTCTGCGACAGCATATGTCTATCTTCAAAGACTCACCCACATTACTGAAAGAAACGTTATTGAAAATAGGAGTGTTAAAATACGTAAATTTAAGAGAATAATGTAGGAAGGAAAAAATCAATTATCGTCAAATTTAATGAATTATTTGTTTTGCGCATTTAACAAAGATAAAAACCGCCTTTAAGCCATAAAATTTCGACGATTAGTTTAGATTNGCGTCGTGCATGGGAAGCGAAAATTCGATCGGCGCGGCTCCCGCGAGATGGTATAGAGTAAGTAGTAAACTTTTGTATTAAATTAGTATTATTAACAATTTGAAAAATTAGGATGCGTGTTTGAAAATTTTCAAACGTGTTTTCAAAAACCAACAAGTACAAGTATTTGATCGTATAACATAGATATATTTTTATTTTTTCCTGAGTAAAAGAAGATTAGTTGAAGAAAACTCCCGGGTAACACCGGGTAATCAACTAGTATACAATAAACTATGAAACACACTGCGTATCCCCCCATGTTTCTTTTTATTAAGTTAAATTTTTTAGAGGAAAANGTATAGTAAGAAATAGAATAAGTCGCGCTTGCTTTTTCCGTGCGACAAATGTTGCCGGCCGTTTTAAGATGGCTGCTGCCTGCTGACCGCTGCTCCTGAGAAAGCGACTGTCTGCGATTCTGACAAGATACAAGAGATGGACTGCTGCTTGCCACCTGCCGAGAGTGAGATAGACTTGGACAAAAAATATCGAAGTATCAAAATATTTTTCATGAAAATATCGATATTTTTCGACGATATTTTAATTTTCGATACATTAAAATATCGATATTTTTTCATAAAATGCAACGAATCAGCTTGGAGTACAACATTTAAGCTATTATATAAATATGTATACTCCATGATGACTGTAAACGTGTTAATAAGAGTTGAAGTGAAAATCTTATACTGTAAAATTCTAGGTAGATAGTCGGCATTTTACACCCGTTTAGGCAGAAATAGCACAAAAGTACATAAAATGCCAAGCCTCTTCTGCAACATCCGAAAAAGTGGCTTTGACTGTCGAATAAAATGTACCAGTCAACTGAAGTGGGCTGACAGGTGAACATCTAAAACAAAAGAGTTCTCATAACAATTTCTGATGAATATTGGTTTCGTTAGTTCAATTTAAAACACTTAAATAATTTTGTTCTTTAAAAATAGTTATTATATTTGTGTTATTTCATTAGATTTTTATTGAAATTATTTTTAGTACAGTATTTTTAAATTAATAAGTATTTCTATTGCATGCTGTTAGTTATTCTACGATAATATATACAACAGCTTTGAAATCAAGTAATTATAAATATTTTCTGATATTTTTGTAATTTTGATTCAAATTTTCGTATTTACCGATATTGAAAATATCGGTCAATAAATAAATTTATCAATATTTTTGCCACGGTAATATCGATATTTTTGTAAATATCAATACAATACATATCGATAATCGATATTTTTTAATACCTCGCCCGTCCTTTGAGTGAGAGGGGAGTGAGAGGGGTCGCTCGTGATAATATGAGACTCGCTGTAGAGGCTGGCTAGCGAGCTTTATTTTCCGCTGACTGGGACACACACACGAACTCTCGTGGCGTTTATTTGCAACAAAGTCAATTCGACCGCTGGAGCGTCGCGAATTTTAGCAGCCTGTTCGTTCCATTAAAAAATTGTCAACAGATATGATGCACCATAACATACCTTTAAATTTTGATTATTTTTATGACAAACATGTATCATGATGCATTTGTAATATCAACTAAATTTTTTCGTAACCGCAGTAATACATAGTTAGTTTACTTTGTATATTACCGTGGTACAGTCGTGTCACCTTGGTCTTCGGGTAGAGGTGGATTTTATATACAAGCTCTAGGCTGTTGTCTAGGGCGATGGTCTCATGAGTACTATTGTAATATTTAATCTTGAATTAAAATTTATTTTAATAGTTACGAATTAGAAAAAGAATTTTCTGAACAATCTAAAGATTTGAAAACACGGATCTGTGAAATAGATTATTTTGTATTTTATTGAATACAAGTTTGTTGGTATTCTGTTGATATGATAACACATAGCTAACTATTTTCATTCTTAAGAGTGTGCTGAAATGTTAAATTCACCTCTACCTTGGGATCTTTGATGAAAATTGATGGGTTGGTTCCTTGTTTGCTTCCGAAGAGTAAATTAGTTCATTGTCCTCCAAGTGGTCATACGCTGTTTGTAACTGCTTTTTGACAATAAAGTTTAAATTTATATCTCTCACACTATATACTTTTTGATAATAAATTTATTATTATATACCGTATCTAAATTAACCTATTATATTGATATCAATGATTCATTAAATATCTCCAATATCAATTAACTGCTGTTTAATTTTATAAAGAAAAGAATGAATCGTGTATATTTATTGCATTAATAAACAAGTACGCAAATAATTCACAAAATGTATAAGAAATGAGACAAAGGAGAAAAATACATTTATGTACGTTCGAGGACACGATATTCTTTACAACGAATTATATACGGAACGAAAAGACAGGAAAGTTGCCCTCATTCAGATAATTTTTTTATTGGAGAGAATCATCATTTTTTCTTGAATTCAAAATTTGATCTTTACAATTCGCACAACCTTCGTTTTCAGATTACCTCAACATGGTATTACAATAAACGCAGCCTAGAAGTTCAAGACAAAGTGAATTATTCATTTTGTCACGGACAAACACTACAAAACTACAGTGACAAGCTGATTTTGTTTGCTTTCGAATTACAATTAATGTGATACAGCAGAGTCACAGTTTTCTACCTAAATAGGCGATATAAATAGAAAACAGTATTAAATGAGTGAATTGACCCACTACCAAATAAGGGGTTAGAGAAAATGATGTTTAAAGTAGAAAGATAAATATATTGTTTTACTATTTATTGGCAATTAAAATTGGTTTGACTTAATACATATTTCGCTAATTAAAATATATAACGTGATTGTATTTGTTGATTTAATATAATTTCTATCAAATGCACTTTCACTTTTTATTGTATTCAGTAATACTACTCGAATGTGAGTATAACTAAAATAAGTATTATAATTATTATTGCACTAATATTATTTCCATCTTTAAATCATAATATTTCGATTCTTCATGTAACAAATTCTGAAAAAAATGTTAATAATTTATATTATATTTATATACTGATTGATTGAAAATAAATAATATATGTTCACTTAATCATTATATGTAATCTGGTCTTATTGGTACTGTGGGACTTGTCACGCGTCGATATTTGGCAACGTTGCTTGAACAACTTGACCAGGGGCGCTCCATCACAAAATACATAAGAGATTCTATGATCCATCTCTGCGATATGATTGTGATAAAGAGAAACTGACCCTGAGAAGTCAGACAGGGCAGTCAACTGAGAGGCCCGGTTGGGTGTGCTCCATAGTTTTGTTCAATGTGAATGTGAGATAGTCCCTTTGCTTTAGCAGACAATATCATACTTCAGAGTTTGCAGCAATGGGACACGCTACTTCAAAACAGGTAAATACCATTTCAGGAAATGTTCAATGAACAAGAGTGTATGAATTTCACGGCGTTTTTGCCTTTGTGAAATATTATCAAATCTTATATTTTGAAAATTAATATTATCAAATATTCTCATAAAGTGTATCATTTATATACGTAATATAAATGGTATTTTCATATATTTTTATTCATGTATTAAAAAAATATTAATTTGTGAGGGGTTTCTAGTAGTACATATAATAAATAAAAATACACTTATCAATACCAGTTGTTCATGATTTCTGATAAAATCCACCTAGCTTCGTTGACATTCTCAGTTCTCGTCATCTTAACGTAAATTTCTTTTCTTATGCCTGTAAACAACATTTATTGGAAATATAGTTATTAAATGAACTAAGCGTATTTGCACGCACATGAATACGTAAATGTGTCTACATATTTCACGTATTTTGTAGGTATATACGTATTATTATAGTATTAAGTATGTATTATGTTGACTACAATACACCATACATGTGTGCCATGATATTGCTCAGGGGCGCCACTGCCCTAGGACCCTTGATCGGTATTGATGGGGCGGTCCCTTGATTGTTTCCGAAAAGTAAATTAGCTTGTTGCCCTTCGCGTGGTCATACGCAGTTTGTAACTGCTTTTCTGACTAAACATTTATAATATGATTTATCTCAGTGTCAGGACGGCGCAAATTCATCCCGCAACGCGCAAGAAGTGACGACACAGCTGCTTCGTTTGTTGGAATGTCCTGTGTGTTCAGAACCCATGAGTAAACCTATTCAAGTCTGCTGCAACGGACACAGTATCTGCGAACCATGCAGAAATAAGGTATTGCTTCACGTCCTCTATTCCAAGAACTATACATGTCAACTTTACATGCTCTTTACATGTCAAGTTCGTATTTTGTTGAGTAATAGAGAGTTTTTTGCATAATGGGCACGCTTCCTGGCGTATACGTTACGTTGATGACGCTAATCACATGCAAAGAACTAGTGTAATTGATGCATTATACATAGCGTATCTTCGACTCAAATCGTACGAAAATTGTAAACACAAACTACGGATGAAGCGTAGACAGGTGAACTGTACTATGAGTACACCACCACGTGCTCATACGGCAAACACAACTAACGAATCTCTAGCATACCCTCTCAGATATCAACATAACCTCAAATCCAGACCAGAATCCGCCATAACCTATCCCACTAGCGTACTACTAGCATCATACGCAAACAGAGGCGTTGTAACATACTGCGCTAGAAGCATTACCGTACGTCTAACTTCGAGCATGAGCAGAAGTAACTTGCATGTAGATAGTGTATTCGATAGCTCGCAGGTACGTTATGCAAAAAACTACTCAATTATCCTCTGTTTTGGCGAATAAAATGCGATATATATATATATAGAAGAAAGTTACAAAACAAATTGTTAAAATGCACCATTACTATCACGACCCGGTCCATGTAAAACCTCATTTGGGGTAATAAGTTAAGAACGTAGGGCGAAAAAAACTCCCAAAAAGTGACATTTTAGAACAAAAATGTAAGTTGTAGAATTATTTATTTATTTCATTTTTTCCCTTTCTTCGCAGTATTCTCTGCTTCACCAAAAATGACGAAAAAATATTAATAATTAAAAATATAAATTGGATTTTTTATACACAAAACAATGCAATTGCCTAAATCGGTCTAACGCTTCGTAGAAGTTCTCTCAAGTTGCCATCCCACTAAGAGGAGGTGGTTGCAACTAGTGTGAATTTAAAAAAAAGTTTCTTACGTTGCAAAATTTATTGCAGAACATTTCCAACTGGTGATATTTATTTCTTGTTTCAACAAAGTATTCTTCTTTCTCAGATTTAAAATATCGTAACGAATGGAATTATAATTACTCGCAGTTTTATGATTTTTTTTACTTTAAATCTAAATTCATCTTCAATAAACATAATTTTGCGATCTTAATAAAACATAATTACCCAATTAATTAATAAAACACATATATTACAGATATTTTCCATGAAACCGACTTGTATTAGCTCTTCATCGTTTCAATATTATTTTATGGTTCATTTGCTTTTCATTTCATTTAACTCAGTAAACTCATTTCACCCCATTAATCTCATTGGGTTTCACCACCAGACGCTCTGGGGAGTATGTCCTATTCAGGTTCCAAACGTGGATATCTCCCTTATATTGACAACTATGTGTCGTTACTTGCGATAAAATTGTGATTGCGCACAACTATGTGTCAATGGCTAGACAGTGAGGTAATTTATTTTAAAATTTTATTGCATTAAACGTCCTAAAACGTCTCACAACATTAAGTGTTTGCCGTTATTATAATAACTTCAGCACTTGCAAGAACACGCTGCCAGATATAACCTCACTTGTGGTCACCCACAGCTGAATTAAATATTTTTCGTGTACAGTGCTGCAATTTATGATTGATTTCTGAAAGTTTTGTCTTTAAAGTTTATACACAATTATTATGAATATTACCATGTTATATGATAAATGAGGTGTGATTACACAAATTATTCAATCATGGGCTATACGCTGAACTAATTGTTGTACAGTACATTAACGTAGGTAGTATAAGTTAGTACTAGCGGAGGTAGAATTAAATTACAAAAATATCTGAAATTGGCATAAATAGACAGAGAAACAGTATTTATTGTGATTTCAACTTGAGAAATATACCTCATCGGCCATTAAAATGAAATAATAGCAATAATAAATGGTGTAATACATTATGTTTTATGAAGAAAACACTTATTTTTAAAAAAATAGAAAACTTTTAAATCACGAAGGTAATGGAAAATTTATGTGATTTGTAGTAAATTTACCGTAGTATTTTTACATCACTTTTATACATAGGTCACTGGATACTTGAGAAAGCTATTTAACTTTTTCTGAGCTGAGATATTTAAATCACGAAACCTTTGTGCTTCGTCGCCATGTTCGTATATGCTCTTATGCATTTCACACGTGTCAAGCGAGTTCGTGAATATTGTTTGAGCTACATTATTAACTGATGGATACACATTAAAACATGTTTTTCTTCTTTATTATTCATATTGGTGTGTTTTAAATCATTTAGAATAATAATAAAAAAAAACAATTATACTTCTCAGTGATTTGACTAACCTGGGGGGCTGGTTACACCTTAGGTGAAACTTTATCTGAGACCATGAAAAATGAAGTGCATTATGTGCGCAGGTCGTGACTTGTCCTTCTTGTCGAGCCAAGTTCCGCGGCGTTCGCAACCGCCTGGCTGAGGATTTATCGCAGCAACTTTTGCGTCATGAGTGCGAATACGCTTCTTCAGGCTGCAAGGACACCTTCCAAGCGGGAGAACTCAGCGCACACAAGGAGAAGTGCCCTTACAGGCCTTACCGCTGCAGGATATGTAGCGAGTATGTTCCTTACGTTGATATTCGCTCTCATTGCGAGAAGGTACGTACATGTTTGCTTCTCATCACTCAACAGAAAATATCTAAAGGGTAGAGTGGGGCAATGATACGCATTGACGCATCGTGAGTCTGTAGTGATGGTAATCTTCATTGTCGCTACATAGTGCTTACGAGCCTAACAATAAATCGTACTATTATAATAAATTTACTGTCACAAAAACAGTTACCATCTACGTATGACCACACAGGGGATAATAAACTAATTTACTCTCTGGAAACAAGCAAGGGACCATCACAACAACTCCGATCAATGGTCCTAAGGTAGAGGTGGATTTAACATTTCAGCACACTCCAAAGACGAGAATAAAATAGTTACATGTTGCAATATATGCAGAATACCAACAAATTTGTATTTAATAGAATCTAAAAAATTTATTTCACAAATAGGTAGTATTATCAAATTCAGTAATTTATTGTTTATAAGTCGTAACTAATTTATAACTATAAATCGTACATTCATGATTAATTATTACAATAGACCGCCACTCCAAGCAAGAGTCGGTATATAAAATCCGCCTCTATCCGAAGGTTAACTGGAGAAAAACCCGCTCGAGGATGGGGTGACATATGTGTGTACACAACCATGCCAAGGTTGAGTTCAATATAAATTAACTTATATGAATAATACTAAGCAATCGCTATTTTTACACGCGTCCCGTAAGAGCGGTCTAGCGGAATTGACCGAACCAAGTGGTCGTGTATACGCGCGCTTAGCGTCCAAAGTAAGGCCACCAGGACAACGGGTCTTCCGGAGGCGCGTGCTTGTTAAGAACGCGTGTAAACACCGGAGAGGTCCAGTGTTGATCACAAGTCATCCCAACTAGATTCTCGCGTTCTGTTCAATTTAATTAATCATATAAATAATAACATTATATTCGATAGCGTGTAAATTCAAGTCTGTTATCGTGGTTCAACGCCAGAAGTGCAAACATAGTCAAGAACAGCATGTAGGAACAGTTTCGAAATTTAATGTATGTTGTAGCATTTTACACGTGTCTTCGCGTTTATTTTGTGTAGCGTTATGAGCTAGTAATATTCCGTCCGAATGCTAAGAACGGGCAACTAATAGTTCGCTTTGCTACATAATGGAGTAGCTTATCGTCCGAGAGCCCCCCCCCCCTATTTATATCTCACTATTAGAAGAGTGATAGAAAAACAGTTTCAACAAAACCATCGTACTTTTATTTGGCCAGGAGTGAGATCGCCAGTAACTAAAAATAATCTTCACACTGAAAGGGCGTGGATAAAATAGTAAATTTCGTTTCACGACTTTTCATGAGACAGGGGCCGTAATAATAGGTTTGCGAAATTTTAAAAATATATTGAAAAAATAAGGTATTTTTTCCCTTTTTTATAAAACTGTAAGCGATAGTATACTCTACCCATTTACCAGCTGATTTGAACTCCACAATCATTTTAAAACATGATAGAAAAAGTGTGGATCATTGCTCCAGTCTACCCTATTATATCTAGAGTTTCTCCTAAAAGACTAACGAGTTACTTAACTTACTCGTATAATACTCATATTTGTAGGAAACAATAATTATTTACAAATGAGATTCGGTCGTTGAACGCTCAATATCGGTATTTTGAATTGAGAATTCATAAAAATACGTGGTATTTGTTCATATTTGTTCATCTTTTTCGGAGAAAGTATTGCCTGGAGTAAAATCTTAACGAAATATGATAAATAATCTAAAAAATAGTCTGTTTCCTTACACCACATTCTGTGTACAAATACAACAGTTAAAATTGTATTGACATCACATATTCATCTCCTATTATAAAACTTTAACATAAAAAATGAATGCGGTAAATGGTTATTCGATCCAAGACGAACTCAGTATCTATTTAAGGATCAATCACACATATTATTCTTAATTTGTTTCTAATTCAATTTAATATTTGAAAATGAAAACAATTGCTTCCCTTTGTTCATTGTTCTCGGTCAAAGTACCTGATGGTTTGAACTGTACGACACAGTCAATGTATAAACACTCTGAATGACAAAGAATATATTTACTATAAGTAAACGTCAGTATCTTCCTTCTCACAGATAGTAAATGATTCAACGCCTCTGAAAGAATATAATATTTATACAAGTTCATTTGAAGAAATGTTACAAATGAACAGTTAATCATACATGCTCATTTTTTCCTTCCCAGAAATGTACTTTATTTTACTGTCCTGATTTAATAAGTTAAATCATGTGTAAAAATTAATGAGTTGTATTTGCAATTAGTATTATTTTATTCCCAAGATTATACTCTTCGTTAAAAATAGTAAACAGTCTCAAATAGTAAACAAAATGAGAATACCTAAATTTAAGGAGTTAATAGTGTTCAGAGTAAACTCCAATAATCACTGGTTACTATTTTCGTCCGAATTTAAGAAACATTTGCAGCGCGAGACAAAAGTATCTTCGCGGTGAGATGTGTACAAACGTAATAATTAAGTTAGTATTTTATTGGACAATCAAAAATCAATCTCAGGTCAACAATAATATATATTTTACACAGTTTAACACTGTACACAACGAAGTGTAGAGAAAACTAACCGCCGAAAGCAAGAGGCTATCCCATCAATTCGATCAACGATCGAAGGAAAATCGGAAGGGGTGACCTGGGTCGGGATGAGGTGACTTAAGTTAGTACCAGAGTCCTTTATGATTGTCCTGAAAAATTTAAATGAAAGAGTAATTTAATATTTATCGACTTGTAGGATTAATATTAATAGAAGCATCTTGAAACTGTGCAGGATCTTATTGATAAAACCTCTTAAAGATAAATTCCCAAGTTATTATTACACATGAATGCTTATTGAAAACTATCACATGCATCAACCATTTAATATAGAAAGAGTAGTATGAAATTTACTTTGACATTCCAGACAATGTATAAAGTTACTCAACGAAAACTGTCGCAAAATAAGAGAGCTAATCAAACTAGAGACAATACACTCTTTAAATGTTAACTATAAAATTGGTATTCGCGGTTTTTAATACAGCATAATTCATAAATTACTGACAAAAGATCTAATTTTAATGGAAATAAAGGAGACAAGCTTACTGAAAGTTTCATAAATAGTTATGCATTTGACTAGCTCGTACCACTTTCCCGAAGCGTCAAGGAAACTCAACCGTTTCACGACACAATCAATAGACTGTTCCTTCACATATTTAAATTTACGTAACTCTACTCAGAGAAAACGTTACCTGAGTGTTAGTTAATTTATAGTAAAGTAAAGAAAACGTTATCACAGTGTTTATTAGTTTATAGTAATGCCAAAAGTCAAACTATCCCTGAGCAGACCCCGAAGGTGCCCAAGGGGTTCGCGGAGGGTAGAGCTCCGCAGTTAATTGACCTTGGCGCTATAAGGAGGAGATGTGGTCAGATTCTCGCTCCGACCGGTTTGACCCCAGGATTGACATTCATACTTACAGCAGGTTGAGTAGACCTGGGAGTCAGTCTGGATGTTGAGGTGTGATGAAAAATCCTCACGCGGCCATCCAGCCAGCAACACGGCGCTCTACCCATTCTGCCACGCTGACTGCTTACAGTAAAGTAGTACCAGTAAATTACTTTATTGTCCTAAACAAGGTCATAAGTAGTTCGTAACTCTCTCATGACAATAAAGTCTAGATTAATGTATTTCTTTATAGCCAGTCTAACTAACTTGATGTTGGTACTGGGCTTGTTCACAGTGTAGCCAATGCTTTTAATTCGCCGTAGTTCATTAAGTGTGCCTCATGTTATGTTGGCAGTACTTTCTGACTTCTTAAAACTTGAAACAATCACGAATATCGGTCATCATTTCAATTCACTGCTCTTATAGTACTATTCTGTTCTTTCACCATCGAACGAGCGGAACGAATATTACTTTGTCTTAGTTTGTTGTGTTATTAGAGCAATTAGTCACTTTTGTGATAAGTATTAACATTTCTTCGGATATAACTTAAATTCGTAGAAATTGGTAATTTGAGTAATACAGCCATATTACATTATTTTCGGTAAAGTTACATGACTTTCAGTATATCTGTGACTTCTAGTAATAACTTGGCAACGGCTTTGACCAAAAAAAGAAAACGAATAATCTGTCAAAAATGTTTGGTTTTTCACAAAGTGTTATTCTTCTTAGTGGAGACAATACACTAAAGTACATTCGTGTCGAATCGAGTAGAGAAAATTTACGCGCTAATAAAAAAATCTGTTATCCAGTTAAATACGTTTCGTATATGGATTGGATGATACTAAATAGGTAACCTCAATACAAATTAAATTAATGGTTAAACATAATTCATTTTAGGTTTATTATGTAAAAAGAAGTTTTTAGTCTTCGTTATGAAGCGTTATATTAGATCATTATATCAAGTTTAAATACCAAGGTTGTAAGAGAAAATGTTTTGGAAACTTTAAATTACCGTAACACGAAGAGACAAAAAATAAAAATACTGGGTTGTTACCAGAAGCCACATATACACATGATTTAACGATTTTCAGCATTCAGAATTGAAAATTCAATACATTTCCTTTTTTACAGCTCCATCCTGTTAGAGTGCTGTGTCATCCTCTCTCGAGAGACAAGTGCCTCAACGCAGATATAATGCAAGACATGTATTGCTGCGAACTTGTGACAGCGTGCGGCCAACTCTTCTGGTTTTGGCGCCATTATACGATGCCGTATGTGTTCATGGGAGTGCAACATTGCGGCGGTGACGTCAACGATGATAGCTCCAACACTTACAAATATCGGATTATTCTCACCGATCGGAGAAACCGGAGGGAACTATGTTTCACGGGACCAGTGCACTTGGATTGCGAATCTCAACGATCGTTGGAGGAACGCGGAAAGTGTTTCAATGTCAGTCGGAAGTTCGTGAATAATTTGCTCGACAGTGGGGATGTGAAGTTGAAATTGACTATTTTTTGAACGAATGTCTTCTTTTACCTCTAAGTGTTACTTAATTTGTTGTACAATTACGTTCAATTTTTAGGATGGTTTGAATTTAAATTTTAAAAGATCTTTATTTCAACATAAATGTATGCAATTTATGGCGGGACTGACGGCTCGTGCGCCTTATAGAAGTCCAAAAATGTGCCGTGGGCTGTGCATACTATACCCTAATGTTTATTCTCAATGAACTGAAACGAGAGAGTGTTTTTGCATGGCGTTTACGTTAAGTCGATGACTCTGACCGCGTAACTCACATGGAAAGACCTAGAATAATCGATTTTGCATTTGTCTTTTCGACTCAAAGCGTACTAAAAATTATAAACCCAAACAATGTACTACTACGCACGCGTACACCAGTAAACTGTACTCTGAGTACAGCAGCACGTTCGCATACTGCACACACAATCTACAAAATCAGCCATGATCTCTCTCACAAGCGTACCACTAACATCATACGCAATCAAAGGCGTTATGACGTACTACGGTAGGAGCGTTAGTGCACCACTAACTTGTGAGCATGCGCAGAAGTAACTTGCATGTGGATAGCGTATGCGATAGCTCGCAGGTACGCTATGCGAAAACTCCCTATAACTAAAAATATAAATATTAAAGGAACACGTTTATTTGGCAGGTAATTAATATCAGCAGCGGCAAAATAAAATAAATGTATTAAATAGAAAATTGTATATTATCATAATAATTTTTTTTACAATTTTAATTCTCAACTATTGTTATATATACTGAAGTGACTGTTTCGTTCATTGAGCACCGTTGGGAAAACGGAAAACCAACGGTTAGGGCAAGCGTGCTAAGCAAGGAAAGAAAAAAAAATTATGTACACATATTTACATTATGGTTAACAATTTCGAGAGAAGAAGAAGAAGTAACAAGGATAGGATGTGAGTTTGACAAAAAAAAATAAATGTTGAGACCAGTGTACCAAAATCAAGCATGTAAATATCAATACATAACATGTTTATACAATAAACAGTATTAATAACATGTTTACAAGCCATTGTTTTCTAAAATACTGGAGTAATATTTTACGGCATATAAATAACAATCATCCATATTACGTATAATGATATGATTGCGAAAAATTCATTGTATCTTCTATATTAATTAAAATTATGTTCGTCTTCACTAAATTACCTTCCGGGTAATTTTAGATGACTAGATTTTATTCATTCCCTCATTTCAATTTTTGCTGGTTTGTAAGGACGTAATGCAACTAATGAACGCTAATGTTTAAAACATTCAGTATAAAACACCTAATTCCACTGATATATGCCACAAAATGGTGTAATATGCTTACTCCAGGACAGTAGAGTAGTTTAATTCATTTAGAAAGTCGTGACATGGATACAAATGGATCAACATTGAAAAAAACATTGATGTATTGATCAACAATATACTCCTTTTTTATACTATACACCAATATTGATCAACAATTCTTGGTTCATGGTCGAAGGTGCTCACACCAACATGATTACATCACAAATACAAAAAGCTTATTCAATTTTTAATGTTCATTTGTATGCCCAGTATTAACATAAAAATGAATTGTATAATTAAACACGTAGGAACACACAAACACTCAAAGCAGTAAATATGATTATGCGTTATTGCGTAAAAAAAAAAAATAGGGATTTGTGATTTTGAGCTGTATTAAAGCAAAGTATGTCTTAAAAAGAAAGTTTCCCTTAAGCTCTTTTGATCACGCATCAAAGAATATTTAATGAGTCATTCAAAGAAATAAAGCACTACTTGAATTTTTAAAGAACGAATACATATTATTTTATGAATATAAATTGCTGTCTTATTTGTTTGTTACAATGAAAAACTACAGAGAAATATCAAGGCCAATAATTTCATTAATGGTAATAAAATATAAAATTTTAACGATGCATTACTTTAAACGTTCTGTTTTAACTTCTGTCATAGCGAGTTCCAACGTTTCAGAAATATGCAAGATAATAATAAATATTCTTTTAGAGAATTGTATTATTTTATAATATTTAAGTAAATGGTGAATACATGGTGATTATAATTAAAGTTCAATTTTGAAACAGCTGTAAAAAAGAATCACTGCTCAGAATGACCTGCAATTTGAACTGAATGTATTCGAGGAAGGTAGAAATGGTAGTTCCAAATTTTAGCAATAGATGGCGTTGTACGCGTCATAATATAAGATATAAAAACGCGGTGTATAGTCTGGCCATCAAGGTCATCTGATCTTAATCCGAGGTACTTCTGGCTGGAGGGGTTGTCCGGAAAATGTTGTGTTCAGTGGTCCGATTGCAAACTTAGGCGAATTGAAGGCACGCATTGCGCTACACATTCACAATGTGACCCCGAGACACTCCGATCTGTTGTGGAACACGCTGTTTCTCGGTTTCAACTTTTGGCAGAAAACGGTGGACAACATATTGAAAATGTCTTGTGATAATGAACAACCGATTTCACTGTTGCCTTTTATGAGTTGTTTTTTTACCTAAGGAAAATTAAAATCCGATTCAGGTGTTGCTAAAATTTGGAACTTTTTTTTCTTGTGCCATCTCATTTACCCCTTTCCCAAGTGCATTCAGTTCAAACTTCAGGTCATTCTCAGCAGTGGTTCTTTTTTACAGCTTTTTGAATATTGAACTTTAATTTAATCATTTGTCTTATATGAAATTTGGGAATGTTTTAGAGGGTTATAAAAACTTCTTATTGCTCTGGTATTGGTTAAAGAAATACTCAACCCAGTACGAGTGAATTCCAGCGTATAGTCTGACATATATACCAATTCATCAGAGTGATAATTCACTCGTACTTTAAGAGTTGAACCGTTCATTCCAGCACTGGAGTGAAATTTTTGAACGAAAATTGTTTGAGGTTTCGGGGTACTATGCGATTCCAAAGTTCATACGTAGGCATACCGTTTGCGCCATGATAGTTTTTGAGGCGTTGAATAACCTCGTCAAAAATGTAACAACTTCTCAAAACAAGATATTTATGACTTTCAGTTATTAAAAGAAAATGGCACTTTACAGGTAAATCTCCACCATTTTAAACATCTACTCAGAATTCGTCAAGTACCGAATTCAATACCACGACTTCACTCACAATTACACCGAAACGTGAGTAGCATAATAACAGATGAACATCACCGGAAATGTCTCCAAAAATTGTTGGTTGCGAGCTTGAGTTTCCGACTGAAATGATAAGGACAAGAGAACAAATTAATGGGAGGACGGTAAACGAAGGAAGCCTATGCAAGTCAGTTGAAGGGGAGGGAAGCGCCAAGGTTGATTTAGAGGTTGCCTAATTAGCATTCTGCGTGAGTTGTAAATTACATACAGACAGACAGTCAGTCAGAGAGGGATTACGAAGGGCGCGCGTTTCAGTGCGGATGAGGAATCAAGAGTTTGCCGACCACGAAGAAAGTTCGGAGGTGGGGGCAGGCTTCTCTAGAGGAAGATACAGTTGTAAAGAGGAAAAGAGTGGGTAATTCCTCGAATTAGATAATAACCCAGGAAATAAGATAACAGAAATGATGAGAAAAGAGAGCATATACAGAGACTGTCCCATGCGAATGTCTCTGAGCTGAACTCCACAAATGGTGGATCAATCAGTGTACGTTCTAAAACAAAAACATTCGCTTCATAATAAATGAAAGAATTTGGTTGAAAAGATGTATTTACATGCCGCAGACCTTTCTGTCTGCGGTATTTCCACTAGGCGCTCATCTACAGGTCTTGCTGCTGTGGAACGTTTTCTGTTGAAGCATTGCACAGCACCCGCCCCCGATGGCAATGGAATGATAACTCACACATTTTCTAACAGCGTGGACGCAGATCTAGATGGGATCATTGGAGGGAGAATGTTGGCAGGTTAGGTTAAGAGTCAGCAGAGGACGATGATTGCAAATAATGAATGTACTCACGATGCATACGCAGACAGCACCATCTTTTCAAGGTAAGAAATCGAAAGAGGCTTTATCGTGGGACGGTCCCTGTATTTAGAATTCCACAAAGACTTACATAGTTCTTGTTTGACAGATAAGAATTTATTTACGAGAGAGAAATGAATTACTTATCCGAAACAACTCATTCAACATGCAGTGTGCATCTTATCGTCATACAATTGAGTGAATTCATGGGGTCCGGGAATTCATGGGGTTCATGCTAGAGTTTATTTAATTGATTTGTAATTTCTTACATAGAATACAATGCAATTACATTGTGTCAAGCGGCCACTGTTACGTGAAATGTTGGAAGTGGCCTCCAGAGACAAACATTGTATGCTGTGGTTGTAGTTGGCGGGGATAAGTTCCCGATAGAAGCTTCCAGCCTACCGCCTTTTGACGTTTGCCTTTCTGTGTGTAAACACCATTTCGGTCAAATACCAAACCATCTTCAACAGCGCTGCGCTACATCACTCCATAGTGAATCAGGAAGACAATTGGAGCGGACAAGTTACCGATGAGACCAATGCGGTAAAAGTTGGTAGGGTGCTCTACAGTCATGGGAAACAATACCACCCTCTAAGGAGGAACCATGTATTTTCGAACATATATCCATCAGACGTTTTTTGTTTCTTATCGTCTCAGGGATAGACCCCTGCAGTTTGTACACATTGATCAATATCACTCTGTATGTAGTGGAAACATCTTGGCCTCCACAGTATCACTGAGCGACAGAGCGCGGACTCAAATCCTGCACGACCAAAGCAGGTGGGGTTTTCAGCAGAGGTTTCCTTCATCTACTCCACACAAATGTCGGTTCGGTATCATATGTTCCCTGGCAACCCAACATCTCACCTTCCCAAATCCCTCACTCAAGTCACCGTTCGGTGGAAGCGGACCCATGGTCTCAACTTCACCATAAGACAACGAATAAAATAAAATTATAATCTAAAAAAGTTGCAACAACAAAAATTAGCATTTAAAGCATTTGATTTATTTCATGTAGAATTGTGAGACATTTTAAGCTACTGCCTCTTTTTGCATCTCCTCCAGTCCAATGGTCACAGACTACAGTAATCTCCCACGTTACGAATAGTATGAAGAGTAGCGAAAGAAGGTTTAAAATATCCAACAGTTTTAGAGTCAACAAGTAAAATCTTCATTCAGGTATTTCCTGAAGCTCATTTTTCCCTTAATGCATTGAAATATTGCCTGTGAGTTCTTACAAAGCAGCTTATTGGAAGATAAAATCCTTAACATTTTCCATACATTTTTGATATTGTCATAATCTCATCTTCGCTACATTTTCTCGGCTCAGCATATAAGCTTCCTTTACAATCGATAAATCAATACATAGCTCCATAACATTTCATACGTAACGTGAATTAAACATTTTCTAACTTCAAACATGTTCAAATCTGCTCTTTGCGAAGCGAGTTCCAAAACTTGGAAACAACTACATACACATGGAGAACAAACACACCAAAATGCTAAATGAACACGCCAATGACAAATCACAATTCTATTTGGTCATCTAATTCACCTTACCTCTAAAACAACGTCCTCCTGAAACTACCAATCACCCTGATGGCGAAAGGAGGTACTGACGACAGCAATCTTGATGTCACCGAAAACGTTTTTAGTGAGTGCATATTTATTTAGGTAAACGCTCATTCCGAATTAACATAAACAATAGGTCTCCTCTCAATTTATTGGTTTTCACATGACTAACGTACAACTACAACAAATATATAACTTGAGGTAAAATCTGAACATCAATCTGAATTGACGGTCACATGGTTAAGATGTGGCAAAAACGTGTTTTGTTAAATTATTTCTTCTCTCTCTTAGTGCCAATTTATTTTGAAAAAAATCCTCAAAATAGATCTTAAATGTCCCTCTTGATGAATATCAACAGTTTTTTTTAGTTTTTCTGTCCTTACAGTCTCTAGAAAAAGATCCAAATACAAAAAATATCATTCTTGAAATTCTTTGTGTATACATTTTAACTCAAATATTTCATTGAGATTCATTTGGTGGCACGCACTAATAAAACAGAAAAACGTAAAAATTATGCAACTCGTTACACATGTTGTACTCTCCACGTGTACACTACTAAAATATTTTACGTCATTAAAAATATATACAATATAAGATCGCGAGACTCTGTGGTTTAAGGTTTGCACTAGCGCAGGCAGAATTAAATCACTAAAATATGTGGAATCGGCGTAAATAAACAGAGGGACGTGTACGTACTTACCTCACCGGCCATTTAAGTTAGACAATTGCAATTATAGTACATTTCGTCTTATGGACAAATCATTATTTGCAACAAAAGATCAATTTTAAATCACGAAAGTGATGGAAGTTTGCTTTTATTTGTAGTAAATTTTTGTAGTATTTTTACATCACTTTTATCTATAGGTCACGGGACGCATAAATCACTATACAGTTGCGTTCGACCGCCAGTTTTCTACATCCTTCATGTATTACAAGCGAGTTCATGCATATTGTTTGTATTCTATTATTAACTGATATACAAATTAAATCATGTTTTTCTTCGTTATTATTTATATTGTTGTGTTTTAAAACAATAATAATAATTGTAAATAAAAGAATTTACATCTTCGTGATCTGACTAATTTGGATTGCTGGTCCCGCCTTAAAATGAATTCAAAATATATGCATTACGAATGAAATAGTTCAGAAGTACCAGCCGAGGAGGGATGTTATTTCCCAAAAATTTCTGCACGAGTTCTAATAGAACGCGACCCCTCGTTTGTCAATATCGTTGGAGAAATACCTCTCGGCGGTGGGCAGATACTGCGAGCACGTCGAGTCCATCAGTCTTTAGGAGGCGCCTCGCGCGGGAGAAGAAACAGGGAAGAAAGTCCGCGGACAGCGTGATGGAAGGCGATGGCGTGACAGTAGCGAGAAGGAAACGCGGAGGAGGAGAAAAGGAAGACGCGAAAAGATAAGGTCAGAACTGAGTTGGCTATAAAGAAGGAAAACGTGGGTGAATATGAGTGATGATACTGAGAAGAAGAGATGAGCATTGAGAAAGATGACCAGAACGGAAATAAAAACTGGGTTTAAGCGAAGGAGAGAAAGTAAATGCATAGAAGACGAAAGGGGAGATAATAAATAAAGAATGAGTGATAGAAGTCTTGATGGAAGTAAATAAAATAATTGTGGATGGAGATTAATGTTGGGTACTAGCAATAATGAAACATCGAAGATATCGTGATGACTGACCTATTGAGGGTTTATCCACCATATTACTCGAGAAATACATTTGATTACGATTTCTATAAATTGTAAAGTATAGAAAGGCATACGAAACGATACACCTACTGGATAATTCTTATTGAAAATTATATTTTAACTTCGAAGAAAAATAAAAATAGTATAATTTTGTATTGTGTACAAAAATCTAAGAAATATGATACCAAACGACAACCATTTTCAGGCGAACTCTGTCCTTTTATTTTGTGAGGACATAATTTCACTTCTGTTGTCAACAACAATATTCTCACTTAAGAACGGTTGTTTGGAATCATCTTTCCGAAAATTACACTAATGTTTTGTAGTTTACTTGCACAGTAAAAATAACACAAAATAAGAATCATCCGGTTGGTAAATCATTTTGGTGACCAAGGGTAAGGATGAAGGTGTAAATATAAGGTGATGTATCAGGGAGCATATCTAGACCGAGAACGAAGAGAGAGGAAGTAGCCAGCCACCTTTCGATATTTTATAACTTGTAAATACAATTCAACATACAACAAGGGCCTCTGCCTTAGGGCCCTTGATCGGAATTGATGGGATGGTCCCTTGCTTGCTTCCGGAGAGTAAATTAGTTTTTTTTTCCTCCACGTGGTCATACGCAGTTTGTACTGTTTTTTGACAATAAATTTATTATTTATTTATTAAAAAACTATGGTTGAAATTATGATTGATGGGGAATGGCATTAGGAACGAAGGACTAAGATGTTAAAGATAACGATATTCTTCATTTAAATATTCTCGCTTTCGAAAATGTCATCCGAGGTTGAGATGCAGAGCGAGATCGACCTTAAGATAAGATGAGATCTCTTCCGTCAAAGTTTTATAGTTTTAGAATATATCTATAAGACGAATCGAAACTATTAATAGCTTATGAGTATAGTTCAGATCAGCTATTAGTAATATTTCAAATAAACAAATTTTATTTTCATACATCCGACCTTGCAATCAGCTTGATTATCAGTAGATCAATAAACATACTAGATTCTTACTCTTGTAAATCTTTATTCAAGGAATTAAACATCTTACCACTTCCCTTCATTTATATTTATGTAACAGTCGTGTTTGTTAAGACCAAATTACTGAAGTGACACTCTTGCTTCCTACGAAACAGTCTCGTTCACGAACACAAAACTCGCAATAGTAATAATATTCATCGCTCTAGAGTGTCAACCACTTCTTGCCAAAAAGGACCATGTCATTCGGGAATCGTTCTATATAATTCTCTTCCCAAAAATATAAAAGATATGAAATTGTATCTCTTCAAATCCGCGGTTAAAAACTACCTCATGCACCAGTGCTTCTACAATGTAAAATAATTTATCGATTTTAATAAAAGTTAAATCAGTCTTGAACTTTATTACGCCATTGCTGTAGTACTTTTTTAAATAACTTACAACAATTTCAAAAAATATTTTCTTGCATGATTGTGTTGTCTCATGTCTCATATTAATTTAGTTTTATGTGTACTCAACTTTGGCACGGTTGTGTACATTAATTCTGTAGCCCCATACTGGCCCGGATTTTTCTCCGTTTTTCCTTCGGGTAGAGGCGGATTTCTTATACAGGTTCTCTAGGCTTTGTCTAGGGACGTGTTTATTGTAACAATAAATCGTGAATTTAGTGTTTTTTCAACTCTTATGATTTTTAAACACTATACTCAGAATAATCTATAGTTCGATAATAATTTGTACATGTAAATTTACAAACATATTTGCGTTAAATTACAAACATATTGACATTATATATGTATCATAACCCGCAGCTAACTTTTTATCTTATCTAGGAACTTTTTCTGAAAATTTTGAATCCGCCTGTGCCTTAGGGCCCTTGATCGGAATTGATGGGATGGTCCCTTGCTTGCTTCCGGAGAGTAAATTAGTTTATTGTCCTCCACTTGGTCATATGCAATTTTTACTGCTTTTTTGACAATAAATTTACAAATTTATATTATTTTCAAATCAATAAAACCAAATGAAAAAGAATTCATTTAGTATAGTTGAAAAAAAGAGGGGTTCTTTCCGTCATCGAAAAATGCAAAAAATGAGATCTTGCAAAGATTACTTTCTGGAATGTTATACTTCATTTGCACTGTTTGTTTTATGATTCGTTTGAAAATTAAAATTAAATTGGATTGTCCTAAACTCGCAAACGATGTAGTTGCGAGTGCCAGGTTCGACTCGATTTCTTATTTTCAATTACTGTTTTAATATTTAAAGGAGTCAGGATAGCTCAGTCGGTAGAGTGCTGAGTTGCTGGCTACATGGCCGGGGTCTGATCACATCCCAATAACCAGACCTACTCCCAGACCTGCTGAGCCTGCTCTAAAACGAGTACCGGGTCTATCCTGTGGTCAAATCGGCCGGAGCGAGATGTTGGCCACATCTCCTCCTCCTAGTACCGAGGCCCAGAAATTGTGGAACTCTACCCTCCGCGAACCCCTTGGATACCATCGGTGTCTGTTGTGGGACAGTTTGATTTTTTATACATGAAACTAAAAGTCAACTAGAATATATTGAAGTAATTGTTTCGATATCAAAGGTACAGAGGACGGTGTAACATATGCTGTGGCGACGAGGACGTGCTTGTAGTTAGACTTGCTACATCTGTTCCTCTGAGGGACGCTGAAATGGAGTACAAAGGAATCCAAAGAGGGGTGGTGGGAGGTGAGTGTGATACGAGGGGCACGCGAAGAGAGTAAATGAGACGTGGGGAACGTCGGAGTAGAGAGATGTGCGATGAAAGCGAGCATGGCAAAGTGAATGTCAAAGCGAGCGGAGAGAAGAAGGGGAGGCGTCGTCAAAGGCGAAGAACTAATGAATAATGTGAGTGGAAGCCGGAATATCTGAGCGACGCAGCTCACGAGGTGGGGAAAAGTTGTGATATTTGCAAATATCGCGAAGGACTTACTAACTTAGTCCATTAAATAATGACGGAGATGTATCCCTATTCCGACCCCGGTTATTCTCCGGTTTTCCTTCGGGTAGAGGCGGATTGTTCTTACAGCTCTTGCCAGGGGAGGTGTCTGTTCAAAAAATAAATCTCGAATTTAGAGTTATCTTAATAGTTGCGATTTACAAACAACGTTTTCTGAATAATCGATGTTTCATAACAATACTTGAAAAATACCTTTTTTTGTTTTATTCAATGGATTTTTTTGGTATTCCGTTAGTATTATAACACGTAGATAATTTTTATTATCAGCAGTGTTAATGTTAAAAGTTAAATCCACCTTTGCCTTAGTGCCCTTCATTGATGGGATGGTCCCTTTCTTGCTTCAGGAGAATAAATTAGTCCTCTACGTGGTAATATGCAGTTTGAAACTGCTTTTTGGCGATAAATTTATATTATTTATTTATGAAGAAGTGGATCAGAATATAGACACACTCCGAAGAAAGATACAATTAAGAAAAGAAAGTGAAGTTAAAAGAAAATGCTACCAGTTAAAGAGGAATGAAATGTCTTTGACGTACGTTACTATAGCTCACTTGATTGTCCCCTAAGCAAGTTTTCATAGTAATGTTCATAGCACAATGCCCACAGGTTTAATCTAAAAAAATATAACGAAGATGTAATTGGATATATGACGTATTTTAGTTTTTAAAATCAGATAAGGTTGTAAACCCCGTGAAAATTCATGGAAAATGAAAAACTCACGAACAACTTTCCGCGATTTACCGTCATAATCTTGGAAAATTAGCGGAAATCCGAAAAATATCTTCAGGGATAGAATGAGCTCCGTTCAATTCTGGACAAAAATGACAGGACACAATTTGTGGTAACTTTATGAGATAATTGGGAATGGCTTTGACTAATAACAGTGTATTCGAGAGTTAGAGTTCAATCTTCAAAATCCTTACCCAAAGATCAAAGGAAATAGAAACCCGTACACCAGAATAGAGCTTTACATAAACAGTCAGAATTAGTAGGTTTTTTTGCAATGAATTATTTTTAAAGAGTCATAGTAGAAAACGTAGTTTAACGGATTAATAGTATATCTATACTTCAAGATGAATGAGATATACGTTTCCTTTCATAGTTCTCATTATTACATCCCCAGACATTGCCCGCATTTCAACAAGTGGATTGTGAAATGTATTAGTTTCCTTGTTCTTTTGAAGGTTATAATTTTTTCATGATTTGTTAGAGGTTCTTATTACATACATATGGAATATCAGGATACATTGCCTATATTCACTTATCAAATACAGATATTGATGTGTTTACAATTTTTATCGTTTTTTCTCGATAGACACCTGTCTTAGGAGAAAATAACGTCCATTAAGCTGGCAGACAACAAACGGCAGAATAATTTGTAACATATACAATAATTAGTGCTAATTTGTTGCTAATTAATTGCCCTATTCCCGGATTTGCCACTCTCTCAGTTTTCTAGTTCTGCTAGCTTAATCATTAATCTAACAATACAATGTAACTCGAAAAATAAGGGAGTGGCAAATTCGAGAATAGAGCAATTAATTAGCAGTAAATAACCTGCTTTGATTTTTTTAAAATGTGTATTCTGCTATATTAATGATTAAGCTTAATTATTAATTATGCTAGCTTAATGATTAAGCTAACAGAATACAGTATAATTCAAAACTAAGAGAGCGGAAAATTCGGGAATAGAGCACTCAATTGGCACCAAATTAGCACAAAGTATTGTACATGTTAAAAATGTATTCTGCCATTTGTTCTCTGCCAGATCAATAGACGTGGATACGGAGTGGGATAGAATACCCTTTAAAACGTGATGGAATGCCATTGGATGGTTGTGAATAGCGAAGAATCTCGAGACATCGCACGGCGAGAGAAGAGATGTGAGCGAGTGCGGGGTCCTCATGGGAGGCAGCTGACAGCGGCCGAGTGACGTGCAGCCGATAGATCTGCCGCCACCCGCCACCGGCCTATTTCCGCCGCTGTCTATCAAGATATGTCAGTCACTCTCTCTGAAAGGAGGATTTTCACTATTTCCGAAAGTAGAACTTCTCATAAAAGGAAAAATATCTTAACATAAATAAAAAGTAGGAATTTGGTTGTGGAAGTTGAGGAGGTTTACGAAAATTACAGTAGAGGTAAAATTGAAACAATAAAGTGGATTGCTGCAATAAATGGACAAAACGAGAAATACGAGATAAAAAGGTATTTAGGCAGAAAATTCATCACTGAGCAGTTGTTCAGGCAAAAACACCCAAGACGATCGGAAACATATGGTCGAATGATAATTTAAAAATCCCATTCCGAGTGAATGAAAGTGATATGGGTAGTAAGAAAAGCAAAGTAAAAAAATTAAGTGTCCCTTCCTAGTACTTTTGTGGCCCTGTAGGGTCCAAACGTGAATAATAGTAAAACTGGGACGCTCTCATTGTTTAATCATATGCATATGTTTATTGGGATTAGACAATTTATTACATCTATTAGATCAGCATATCGACAACGAACGTTGTCTAAATGAGAGCAATTTTTTTACAGAGGTGCAGTATGTACAGTTTGATATTAGTTGTAGAACCAAAACTGACACAACTTCCAAGAAAATAACGTGCTGAGTCGATTTTGAGTTCTGACCCGGTTAGAGTCTGTAGCAATGTGGAATTATTAGAAATACTCGTGGCATAGTTTGTTGTTCTTGCCTTCTACCTCCGGTGACGCTGATTCAAAATTCCGGTTCGAGAATAATTTGCAGAGGTGGGCAAAGCGGGTTCACGGCAGGTTTTCTTGGGAACCTATTTTCCCTCTTTCATTCCACCAAAACATTCACTCATCATCATTAACCTCTCTACTCATTTGCACGTCATCCTTGTCATTCGCATCATCAGGAAGCCGTCTGAACCCTCAATCACTCGTTCCGCCACCTTGATTCCATTAGTGCGTACGGAGGATGGAACACTGCTGCCTCCCCATCAAAATGCAAAATACATACACACAGTAATACCGGCACTTTACTAGGTGTTGCGTATTTGTGTATTTGCCCAAACACGGTCAATTGTAGAGAAGCTATTTTTATATATTTGCTCTATTGTGGCAAATATGCGAACATCCGTATCCATCCTCTTGTCGATTTTTAGTCGCACATCAAAGGACTCAAATAAGGCAAATATTTGGGTGAACCGTCCTCATTTTGTTACTCATGCTTCGCTCAATAGTGCGCGCGCAATCGATACTTGCTAATATTCTGTTTAAAAAAAATGTATTTTTGACTTTTTTATTCTATAATTTCTTTTATATGGACTGAAAGTAGAATAACGAAACAGTACAAAGATTTCGTGAATTATGTTAAATACATCCCGTCCATCATTGATATGAGGAAACATATTTGGAATTATTGAGTTATTTGCTTGTTTCGTCCATGGGAGGATAACCTCACCACGTGAATACGTCGAATATTTTTTTCAAACACAGCGAATACGCTACACAAATACCGCAACGCCAAGTGTAGTGGCAGCATAACAAGTGGTCATGAAAAAATGCCATCGTGATCCCTTGTTCAAACAACAGATGTTGTGGACATGGCTGTATTAAGGCGATGGGCAAAGTGGTGAGCCATGCGGTATTCCAAGGCGTCCATCTCATGTCACTCGTCCCGAGGAATGTGTTCAAGAGACTTCATTACTTCTCTGGTGGTAGAAGAGGGAAGCTGAGACAGAGTGCCGACGAAACAGTGCTCCCAACATGGTATACATAAGGGCAAAGGAGAGTACGTCAAGGGGGAGCATAGACAATGGCGAGGGGTGCGTAATAAAGGGGAGGGAAGACAAGGAAAATTTTTCTCCCAAACTTGTACATCAAATGTTTATTCCCAACCAGGCAAAAAAAAATCCGCCCCTCGTGATTGTCTGTAGAAATTGTCAAAATGAAATAATTATTTCAACCAATGTGCCAACAGTATTTGATGAAATATATTACCGTCATTTTAATAAAGAACTTAAGAAACTTCATTTTAAGAACAATAAATTAGACAAGTTATGAGAGATCAATTTAGATAGTACATAGAGATTATTAGAATTAAATACAAAATTACAAAAACTATGAGGTCCTTTTAAATGCCTCCCACCCCTCTGAATATAATGACAATATTTTAAATTGCTATTTGGAAAAATGAAAGACAAGCTTCAATGTTTCCCACCCCTTTTTACATTTTCTTTAATTCGAACACTCAGGGGGAGTGAAGCCAGGTTTTATACCTAGTGACATGTTGTGTTCAACAGGTTGAAGTTTGCTTTCAATGCTATCCACGGAAACCAGAGAATCTACGACACGATATTCGGATCTATCACATATTGATTTTTCATTTTCTTTGTTTACACACTTAACAAGGCGACAGTAATGTGGTGTCTCCTACAAAATTATTTAACTGGATTCACTGGGTAAAATCACAGGTATTGCTAATCTAGAAGTATATATCTCTTACACTCTGAGTGATTTCGACACCTGTTCCATCTCGAAAAATTTGAAAGGTGTGACAAATTAAATTCTACTAGTTTCAAATTATGTGCATCGATTGGCATATGTGACAGACATAATATATGTTATCGTGAAATAATTGATTATTAATATTTTGTAAATGAGTTGATATAACAAAGGATACAAAGAACGTAATCACACATCGAACACACACCAGAAATCTCTCAAATCAGAGTTTTGAGTTCGCTAAATGCAAAGCTTGCTCTTCTTCGCATTGCCTCATTGCCCCTCAACGCATTAATCCACTGGCTGGTGAAAAAGTCTTATCAATAACTACCATACGTCATAGTTTGCTTAATGTAAATGGACGCAAGGCACTACGTATATTTGAAGCTTGAAAAGAAACAGAGAGAATCAATTACATGAATCAAACTTGAATCAACATTCATAAGTTATTCGTCCTTTCATGCTCTTCTACCAATTATTCCGACGCAAGAGAAGTTATTGAGTACCTTTGTTATGGAGAATTCTTCTAAAGGCCATTGAGGTTAAATAAAAATAAATATATAAACTTTGTCAAAAAAGCAGCTGCAAACTGCGTATGACCACTTGGGGGTAATAAACTAAGTAAGAAGGTTGAGCCCGAACGAGCGGAAAAAATTGTAATGTGCATCTATTTGCCACACAACATCATAACAGGCAAGGAATGTTCTCCCCAAACTGTTTCAAGATCGCCACAACCATTTACCACTNGTTCTCCCCAAACAGTTTCAAGATCGCCACAACCATTTACTACTGCGTTCGTCCGCAGAGACGAAAATTGGAGATGAACTATGTCGCTGCATGTGAGAGGAGCCAGCCTGAGGCTGGGGATACGCGGTCCGGACGAACGCCCGAACAAGTTTTTGAGTGGAGTAGAAGTACATTAAGGGACATGCGACAATACACAGAACGCCCGGACGGACGCTGAAAACGCCCGTAACCATTCTCTACTGATCTCCAAGACCCGGACGGGCTTTCACCTGGTGAAATAGGAAGAGGAGCTTTGTGGCATATTGGGGCGTACATACTACAGCAGAGAACACCCGGACGGGCAGCCACGCAGACACAGGTTTCTGGTGGACGAGCAAACGTCCGAACGGACCAATGCGCAAATGCTGAGTGAACAAACACTCAGAAAGCCCCTCCGGTGGCTCAGGAACTAGCAATGTTACTCGCCACCGACGGAGCAAGGGACAAATAATTGTAGCCTTTTTTACTTCATTGTACCAGTTCATATGGCTGTCACTACTGAAAAGCGAACCCTCCTTCTTCCACCTATCTCCTACTATTCCTAGTTTCACTAACGACACCTACTTGTCCCACCGCGTGGACCAAGTTGTTGATAAATCCAGCTAACCTACTAACAATAGCCCTACCACCCAACTCCTACTTCCTATCGCCCAATGAAGATAAGCTTCAATAGCACGCAACATTTCCCATTTACAGATACTACAAAAAAAAAAATTAAATTTTCGCCAGTACCGTTTCCCTAGTCGAAGCATTCTGCCCACTGCGCATTCTCCAGCCAAGGCTTTACCTATGTGTCAGACGCCACGAGAATTGTCCCAAGGGGGAAGACAGTCGTCGATGACGTAGCCTCTGTGCGTTCATTTGTCTCTCCCCTCTCCACCCTCGAGACAGTGAGATACGCGACGGCGACCGCCCTCCCGAACCCCTTCGCTACTTTCGTACTCAGTTCACTCATACAGAAAAGTCATTTGCTTCTACACAACCACGAAATTCCTTTTACTTCTCCTTCACTCATACTGTATTTCAACTATCCACACAAATTAATTCGCTCCAGAGTCCGAATTAAAGAAAATGTAGGTGGGGGAGCCTTTTGAAGTTGACATTTTCATGTTTCAGCACAAAACTTTACACAATTGTCAAGAAAATGTTGTTTTATTCAGCGGAAAGGACACTTAAATTGACCTCGTGGTTTTTGTAAATTTGTATTTAATTATTTTCTGCTACATATATCAACCTATTATAAACTTATCTAATTAATTTTTCTAGCTTTTATCTAATTAAAGATTTCTAGAGTGCCTTATTATAATGTGCAACAACGTGGCACATTAGTTGATATTAATGATTCATTTCGACATTTATTATTGACAATCTCAAGAGGTGGAGTTGTTTGAGAATAAACCTCAGATGTAGAAATTGGGAAATGGACACAAGGAGGAAAATTCTCTGTCCCCCCCCCCACTTTATTTCCGACCCTGTTTTAGTCTTTATTATCATTTAAGTTTTGTAATGAAATATCTAGCAAAAAAACATTATATATTAATTTATAAAATTATTAATCAAATGTACGAAATTGTCATATAAACTAGTAGTAAAACGTTTGTAGTTTTTCTGAAGCATAGAGAAATACCCCCAATATTTCGTAGTTAATTTCTTGAACAAAGCGTAGTTGGATAGTAAAATGAAGAAACAATCTAATACTCATATAGTCATGGGGAAGTTATAATAAACTATCTACATAAAATGTTGTAAGGATTTTCTTGTAAAAAATTCTACTTCTTGCTACATTGGACAGAGCAACTGTACATTATTTACGTGAATCAACGAAATTCGTACGAAATGTTAACTCTCTATAATCCAATGTTTTATCATTCCAACGTATAAAGATTATTCGATAGATTGGAGAAGTACTGTTACTACATTTGATCAGGAACGAAATTATTTATTATTTCTGAAATGCTTCTATAACACTTTAAACAGACATTTTTACAGTAGGATACAGATACGTTATCTACAATTCACATTTGTGTAATTTGATTTCTCTTCTATAAAGCTATACTCGTGTAATATATTTTTCTTTATTAAAATAATATAAATTTTATTGTCAAAAAAGAAGTTGCAACCTACGTGGGACTGTTGTACCTTGATCATAGTGTAGTGATGACCTCTGTTTTCCAGTATGTCCCGCCATCTACGAAGAATAAATAAAGTAGTTAACTTGTCATATACCAGAGGCAGTGCGATGCTGTTTCCGCTGTGCTAACAGCATCGTTGTTCACTTGAGTCAAAAAATAGTATTGTACAAAATTTTTCACTTATTTTGTGTTTATTGTAACTATGTGTGAAGGAAGACAAAAAAGTAAACCAAAGCACCGTTAATTATTATCTGGTGAGCTGAATAATAAAATACTTTGTAAATATAAACATAATCTCAAAGCAATAGAATGCTTTTTATTTTAAAGAACACCCTACTGTACCTCGGGTCACTAAAACACTGTGTACAATGGACCACTGATCCAAGGTACATTATGATAATATTTAATAAAAAATTAATTATTAAATTAAATATTTAATAATTCATTATTTTAATTTTTATTTGATATTAAATCAATAAAGCAACTGAACTTTAACAGTGGTATTGAAGCAGTAGATGACATGGTTTTGCTCACAAATGATTCAAATAATGATCTAGCTGATGCTCAGGAGGATAAATGGATTATCGGATTTCATAACTTCTCTACAACAATATGGTTTTGTACCATGCATCGCTTAACAGACTTTAAGGAACCATGTTCCTCTTAAAAATCTGTTTGTGATTAAAGTGTTTTAAAGAGTAAATAATGTAGTTAAATAGATGCTCAATAAATTATATATTTTTTAGAAATACAAAAAAACTAGAACACTAACATTTATGACAATTAAAAAAAAATGATCCGAAGTTCAACTAATTTACTCTCCTGAATCGAACTGTTTTTAATATGCTAATTTATGGCAGTCGAAACTCAGTTGCTTGAAGACAATGTAGACATCGAATACACCAGAGCCGAAACGTTTAAATTGCATATAAAAATTTACGTATACTCCCACTGTCAAAAGGTAACTTTAAAAGTATTGTTCTTACTTTATCGTTACGTTGCTTATAGAAATGAGATTTATTTTCATCTCATTTGATTTCCCGGCCAGAATAGAATTTCCAGTTTCTCCTTTCTTCTTCAGCCTTTTCCGAACTACTTCCCACAATTTATGTCACATACTTTCGTGTTTCCTAGCATCATCGTGGCGCTTCTATGTCACAATGTTTCTCGTTTCCTTATTCTGTAATACTGTCAATCAACGACCAACCACCCTTCCTGTTCCCACGTTATTTCTCAATACTTTTTACTTTTTGAGACATTTCACGTAATTCGGTCATCAAATGTCTCCATCTTACAACTTGACAGAAAATTTACTATTATGGCACGTGTCTCCGAATATATTGTTAGAAGATGGATATCTATCTGTCCGTTTACAAATTTTTAATAACTTAGATAACTTTCGTGACTTTACGAAATAGCCAAACCGAAAATATTCTGATGATGAACATTTATCATCCTCCTGTAAGATTATATGAAGGGATAAAATATAGAATTTTTTTTAACGGAAACAGGGTAAATGCACCATTGCTCGACACTTGGGATTTTGACGCAATAAAAAGTACTTTCGTGTCAGTTGTTCATATTTTATTGAGGTCTACTATTTTGTGTATGATATGTAAAATATTTCTCTAATATCGTACAGAACACAATCATGTAGATACGTAATGAGCATAACATGTCGAGCATTTAAGCACTTACCGTTCCTTCGTTTATAAAACGTCAATGTCAGGTTTAGTGCCACAGGTTCAACGGTAGCAAAATTTTATCTGAAAGAGACAAGAATGATGAATAGTGAGTTAAATTGAGCTTAATGAGTGTTCAGAAATAATAAAGAAGCATCATTAGTGTCAGTCTAAGTAAAATAAAGATCACAAAATGTAAAAAGGAGCTTTTATGAAGAATATCAGTTTTAAGAACCTTTTTTCAAGTCACTATTCGTGAAGAGTTTTAATATTTTGAAATATGCCGCATTTTATTTTCTAGAAGATATTAATTACATTTTGTAAGAAAACATTTCTTTCTCTTCTAACTAATTAACGATTAATATTAGCATCAAATTAAACCAAATAAGTATTATTTTAAAGAAGATTTTACTGCTTCCCGCCTTGCAAATGTCAACACTTACAATTTTTTAAACATATAGGTAACATTTTTGATTGGTGAAAATGGATAGAAATGTTTTCTTGTTTTTTTTAATAATTAAATGAGACTATCCCTAATAAAGATAAATAACTCAGTTCGTTGAACATTTCTGCAAACTCTTGTGTTAGTAAATTTATTGTAAAAAAGCAGTTACGAACTGCGTATGACCACGTGGAGGACAATAAACCAATTTACCCTCCGGAAACAAGCAAGGGACCATCCCATCAATTCCGATCAAGGGTCCTAAGGCAGAGGCGGATTCAAAAATTTCAGCAAAAGTTCCTAGATAAGATGAAAAGTAGTTCGCAACGTGTTGTAATATTAAGAGAAAATGTATAAATTTGTACTTAATACAACACAATAAAGTTTACACCAGACGTTTTATCGAACTATATATAATTCGGAAAATATTGTTTATAAATCGAAGCTATAAAAATAACTCTAAATTCGAGATTTATTATTTCATTAGATGCCACCGCGAGGCAAGAGCCTAGAGACCCTGTATAAAGAATCCGCCTCTACCCGAAGGAAAACCGGGCCAGGACCAGGATGGGGCTACAGAATTAAGAGAAGTAAAGAACCGTATCAAGATTGAGAACAGAGAAAACTCAACTTATATAAATAATAAAAAGATAGAATACAAGCATGCAGGAAAATA
>NNCF01127629.1:449558-463542 GCA_002313205.1 Laupala kohalensis
TTTGTGGAGGGAGTGTACATACTATTGTTTTACAGTGTGCACCCCAGCAGATCTGGAAGATAGGAGTGAACCTTTTCGTAAGCGATTCCTCGTACCCCCTCTAGACGGAATGTTGGAAACAAAAGGGACGCGTTTGCAACCCTGGTGATGCAAGGTCGACTTAAGCCGAGCTGTCCGTTTGAGGTGGTGGTGGTGGGGTTCTGCGGTGGAGGACGGCGGCGATAGTGTCAGCGATGTGCGGGAAGATGTGCGAGAGTTGCAAGCGCAGACAAGCGCGCCACTCAACGCAGGTCCACCTGGCCTCTGCGCGGGGGTCGTAATTTACAGAGCTAATCTCACTGCGCCCACGTGTACGGTATACCCCCCACGTGACATACGGCGACGCCGCGGGGCTCGTCAAATTAGCGCTCTCTCTCACCTTCATCATCCGCGCTTCAACCCTTGTCTCATCCGAATTCCTCGTCTCTCTCTCATCTTTCTTTATCTACCGTTTCCATCAACTCTGACCCTCATTGTTTTAACGGATAACTTTGGGATTAAGTTGAAGTTTTATAAAATTATATGGCTAACTTTTCGTCAAACAGTGTTCTCCTCATCCTTAGAATCATGAGCACTCGCTAAGCGCCCCCCCCTAAAAAAATTACAAATAAAAAAAGTTTGAAAAAGTGCAATAGTCCAAAGTCCAATGATCGTGTAAGTGATCAATGCCTCATTTCCGTCCATAGGAATGAAGAAAAGAGCCAAAAAACATGCAATTAAGAGAGTCATCGAAGTTTTGGGAAAATATTCGAGGCACCTTCAGCTTCTAATGACATAATATTTCAGTTAGTGTACTGCTTAATTTAGTCGGTTTCAATGTTTTATACTATAAGCGTTACGTTTACCGGGGTCATTAAAGAGTTTTGATCTAATTTTGGTGTTCTATTATATGAGAATAAGTTTCATCCTGAAAAGAAACCACAGTTCCTTTTTTGTTCTCATTTTCAAGGTAAATAAAATTATATTTCAATTTTACGATTTGCCTTATTTTAAGTCAACATACGTCGCTAAGAAACTATTGTAGTATCATATGTTCTGGAATGACTTGAAATATTTAACTAATGTTGCCGTGCTAAATAAAGATGAGTGTCTAGTTTTTGAATCCTGACGTATAGTTAAAAGTTACATAAAAATAGTTCAGAACATTTTCTACTTAACTTCTGACCGATTCGACATTTAAAAATCAATTATTACGAAAATATTTTTTTATCTATAAGATGTAATACATTCCACCATGAAAAAGACTAGTAAATTATTATAAATTACTTCAAAGAACACTGCGTCAATACTAATTAAAAGTAAAAAACCGACGTCTTGACCTAACCTCTCAGGTCGTCATCAGGGTAAGTTATCCTGATGACGACCTGAGAGGTTAGGTCAAGACGTCGGTTTTTAAATTTTAAATTACCATTGACGCAGTGTTCCGTGAAGCTATTTTACGAACTATGTCCTGCGCAAACCTGAAAAATACCACAAGTAAATTATGTTGTATTTTAAGTTTAAATCAAAATACGAACATGCAGTTCTGTTTGCTTATGTTATTTTCTCATATTTTAGTGATTTAATTTTTCGTACCCAAGCTCTACCTTAAAGATAAAAATGCCTTGGGTCACTCTTTTGATTAATTCTCGCAATCATTAATACAATCTAATTTCTTAGCTATATTGCTGAGAAGTTAATTTGTCTCCCAAGGGAAGGTGCTGATGCTGAGATACAGGGAAAACTATGGGAGCATCTTGGTTTAGAGGGCAATAGATCGCAAAACCACGAGACTAGGAATACGATACTTCCAAGTGGGAAGGAGTTGAAATCGGGAAATGATAATGACAAATGTTGCGATTATGGACACTGAGTTAAGGATACTGAATTTCTGGCTGAATTATTGGAATGTTAAATAAGAGTTTTCTCCAAACCGATGAAGTGGTGAAATGTGATATAGTGTCATTTCCCTTGCTTATCAATATCCAAAAATTGTTAAGAGATCTTTTGCTAAACTTATAACTTTTGCTAAACTTTTAAACAACTTATAACAATTTCAAAAACTATTTTCTTGCATGATTGTGTTGCCGTATGGCTCATATTAATTTAGATTTATGTGTACTCAACTTTGGCACGGTTGTGTACATACATTCTGTAGCCCCATCCTGGCCCGGGTTTTTCTCCGTTTTTCCTTCGGGTAGAGGCGGATTTCTTATACAGGTTCTCTAGGCTTTGTCTAGGGGCGTGTTTATTGTAACAATAAATCGTGAATTTAGTGTTATTTCAATTCTTATGATTTTTAAACACTATACTCAGAATAATCTATAGTTCGATAATAACTTGTACATGTAATTTTTTGCGTAAAATTACAAACATATTGACATTCTATTAGTTTTATAACTCGCAGCCAACTTTTTATCTTATCTAGGAACTTTTTCTGAAATTTTTGAATCCGCCTCTGCCTTAGGGCCCTTGATCGGAATTGATGGGATGGTCCCTTGCTTGCTTCCGGAGAGTAAATTAGTTTTTTTTTCTCCACGTGGTCATACGCAGTTTGTACTGTTTTTTGACAATAAATTTATTTAAACAGCATTTTGGTACGTAGCACCGTTTTTTGAAATACAGCGAAAATTTATAATACAAATCTTGTAGGCACCTTTTTAGATCAGCATATAAGGCAATTGCAAATAGTTTAAGATGAAAGATAGTTCATACAATCTGTAGTTGAATAAGTAGATAAGTTCAAGAGTGTACTTTGTAAAGTTGGGACGATCAATATTTTGAAACCAATTGTTTTTTTAAATGCATCATTTGAATTATATTATAATTTCTTTTCTGGAAGTGTTTTTCCGTTTTTATATTTTTATTGTAATATAGAGAGCTTGTGCTAAGATATTTTATGAATTTAGTTTGAACGTTGAGTGGGGCACACTCCAGATTTTTCACCTTTAATACCTATGAATTTTATACACATGAATTTTAATAGAATGTACAAATAGAACAAGGGACAAGTGAGTGAGGGCAATGTGTATCTGTGTGAAATCGTTGTCTCTTATACNGGTAACCACTTAGTTGTTGATTAATGAAGGAAGACGAAGTTATACGCGTGAAAACCCTCAAGAATGGACAGTTTGAGGAATGGTAAACAGGGTAGGAGAAGCTAAGAGCTTAGTTTTAATAATATAGTAGAATTATAAGAGAGATAAGTTAGACTCTAACACGATGCGAATAAATATTATTTTATTGATAAACTGTGTGTACCCTCAGTGCATGCAAAACCATGTGAGAGATCTTGCGTTCCAAATATAATAACAGAACCTGGAAGGACCGAGTAGGTCGTAACAAGGTACATAGAATATTATTCGTCGTTAGTTTTACTAACTCTGAAGTTCGAACAACAAAACGAATCTTTTTGTGAATCACCACGTTACGAACACTACGTCAAGAAATAACAACTAGTTGAGACCTTAGTTATTTCTCGTGATAAAATTCAAGTGAATTCCATGATATCATTTTTCCTCGAATCACCATTAATATCAAATAAAAATTATGTTTGTAGTTTCGTGGCGCTGGTTTATAATATACATTAACAACTTTTAATACTTTCCCCCAACTGATTTAACAATTTACCCTGAGGCTTGAGCAAAACCTTTGTTTGAACTCACCTCACACAAAAACTACTAAACGAACTGAAGCGAAACTTCCATGGTCGTACTACTTCGAGTAAGAAAAGGAATCTAAGATAAGTTTTGCTTTGATACACGAGACATTGGAGTAAGTAAACAAGAAATAATGAACTTTATTGTCAAAAAAGCAGTTGCAAACTGCCAATGACCACTTGGGGGTAATAAACTAATTACTCTCCAGAAAGACGCAAGGGACCATCCCATTAATTCCGATCAAGGGCCAAGGACAGAGGTGGATTTAATACTTATAAAAGAAATTATATAACAAATATGTACGTTAATCATTTATCATTCTTAAATGCATATTAGATATCATGTTCAGTAAAAATTCAATGTTAGTAATAACAAAAATATTAAATGACATTCCCACGTACGGAAAATCCGCCGCCTCCCGGAGAAAAACCGGAATAAAACTCGGGCCAAGATGGGAAACTAAATTTAAAAATGGAACGTTTTCGGATGTTTATAAGTTTAGATTCAGAAAGAAGATGCCAGTGATTAAACAAAATAATAATACTACCATTAAACCAAAATTTAAAAAAAGGATAAATAAGTAAAGTACAACATTATCATATAATATGATATTATGTTGTTGGTTGTTTTTATAACTTAAGATATAATCGAGGGGAATTATGTTTTAACTAAAAGGGTAACTGAGCATCTCTAAGGCCGCAAAACGTCGTTCACTCTTCAAACAAATTGGAATTATCAATACCGCCCAGAACTTTGGCAAATTATGACGTTCTTTTTTGTTACCATTTTGGATCAATCGATGGAAACCCAGAGTCTGAATGTGCATGGAGAGTCACGGAGTCAGTTCCTTCGTGCTTAAATGATGGGGGAGAGTTTATTTTACCAAATTATACGATTAAAAGGGTACTTACACGAGCCTACTACTGATGCGATTTTTTTAAATTTCACTTAAAATCATTTTTGGAGCGATGGTTCAAAACGATTTGCTTAGACAAAACAAAACCTCTACTCTAAAAGTATCATCCAAATTTATCATGTGATTTTCAAAAATATATTCCCAACATACGAAAACACATTGTCAGAATATTTACGTATATCGGAAAGGTCATGAAAAAGAGAAAAAAAAAATCATAAGCGAGAAAATCAAGGATATTACCACTGGAGGCACTAGTGAATAATTGAAGTAACTATGACCAATAAAACTATTATATTTCTATAAGATAATCTTCATGAGAGGGATTAGTCCAAACAATGAGAAAATTCATTTGAATTATGTATTTCCTGAAATACACATTTGTATCTTCTAAAACGAAAAGGAACAGGAAAGCATATAAATGGCCAAGGATTACTAGAAGCATGTGCCAAGAACAGTTCTGAAATCTCTCCTTTCAACTTAAATAAATCTTCTCAGATCACTTTTAAGCATTCACGGTGACGATAAATTTAAAATAACCTGTATCGTCACTTCTTCCAATGTTTTTGAGCTCTAAATTAAACATCTCACTTGACATAATGAATTCGTAGCAAATTTTCAAATGTTTGGAAATGATAAATTATATAGGTCCACCGTAATGAGTGAGGGGATCATTAATTTAAAAGTCCCTGAGGTAGAGAGAGCTCCATAAAGAGGATGTAGTGAGAGGGGCGTATGCGGATGACCCTTCACTGAAATTTCTGGAACAACGAACGATTTTCGTACATAAAAGCGTCCAAAATAATACATCACGGTAGTGGAGAAAAAAGCCCTCGAAACATCGTGTTAAAGTGTCAAGTAAAATATAATTTATGAACAAACAAATGAACTTGAATAATAAAATAATTTATACTCATACAATTTGTTGTATTAATTTATTGAACCGTATACTGGCTGACCGTGTTCTTAGTTATATANTTGTTGTATTAATTTATTGAACCGTATACTGGCTGACCGTGTTCTTAGTTATATAAACCTTGGAGCTGAAGTTCCTGGATTTTATTCTAGGGTAAGAAGATATTTCCACAGTTTGTTAGCCTTTTCCAAGACAGGAAGAAACAACCTCAGATGACTTTGATGTAGTTCTGCCAATAGAGAATTTGTTTAAATAGATAGAATAATTCTTTTGAAACACCTCTTACTGGCCATTTACACGATATGACAACTATTTAATATTTGGATGTTTTGGTTAGCTTAGTCAAACTAAATGTTTCAATGGCCTTGTTAAACGAGTCAGTTTATATTAACTAAAAGATAAATTATCAGACTTTTTTTATAGCTTGTAATTTTGGTCTCCATTTTTCAACACATTTTGTAAATAAATGAACTTTATAAGTTCAGTGACTTAGAATAACTAATAATTTTCTGTGAAATATTTAAACTAATCTTACACTAAATAAATTTTATAAATTTTTGTATAGCAATGAAACGCAGAATACACGCGGTTGCAGCCAATTCAATATCAAGACGCCCAAGCAGAGCTGGTCCAGTAGGGATTCCAGGGTGTTGATTCCGGGGCGTTCCTAGAGCTTGATAACGGACGCGAGGGAGTGGGAGCCCGCAAGGGTCGAGTATGAGGTGGACGAAAGGGATTCGCGGCGATGGACAGCTGATGACCGCTGGGGGATTAAGGGGACGCTATCAGCGGGAGCAGACGCATTCGCCACCCTCTCTTGACACTTCTCCGTCATCCCCGTCCACACCGCTTCCCTTAGCGAACCCCATTCCACTGCCCTCGCACCCCTTCTACACCAGCACCTACTCCGCCACCGCATCAATCAGGATCAAGTTTATGCCCAATCGGAATGATGGATAATTGTTCATCGGAAATCGATTTTTTTATTTTGTTTTTCACTAAATAACGAAAGAGCTTTTTTGGTGTTAATTTTCAGAAAATAATATTTCAATAAATCTAATACATTTAATACAAAAACAATATTTCTCTAAAGCAAAAATTACCTCAGAATTTTTCATTTCATAATAAAACCATTACAGTAATTATTACCAAACCATTACAGTGTATTGTATTCTAAGGAATAAACTTTAGCTGGAAAGTAATAAATTCATATGATGTGTCATTGTTTAAAACGAGAATTTCTGAATGTTTGGAAAGTAACCTTTACAAGATGACGACAAAAATACATCCGACGTGATTTCTTCTCACTATGGTTATTAAGAACTATTTTCGAATAACGGGACTCAATAGTTCAAATTCGAATATTTTTGATCGAATATTTTTGATACATCAATCTCATAGAGCAGAGCATACGCTGAAGTCTCTCGGAAAACTGAAACACATTACTGTACAGTGTTGATGCTCTACCAGTATACTGATTTACTACTTCACAGAAAACAAATGTATAAGTTTTACTTGTATTTAAGAGTGTTTGTCTTTTAAAAAATTGAACAAATATTACATTTTTTATACTCAATATAGCTATTAATAGACAAAACATAATTCTTAATTACATTTTTTACGTTTCGACTCTTGATTGAGTCTTCATCATGTATATATTTAACTAAGCTACAATGGAGATCTATTAATGGTCATATAATGAGAAGACGTCTCGATTGGAGAAAAACACACTGACGAAGACGTGCCATAATGTGGAGCACGTTTTTATGTTACCCTAAGGCACGTTATCGCCCACATTTTTTGACACATTGTAAGGTGGATAATAAGTCAACGGTTGTTTATTGATATCATTCATTCTATAATTACAAGATAATTTAACTATTAATTAAGAAAAATAATTACCATTGTCACTGTTGCAAGAGTGCGTATTTTTTAAATTACTTAAAATTTGTTTGTCTTAAAATTACTCAAGTCCTCCTAGCATAAGAAACTCTGGCAAGTCTCTCTTCTTCCGAATTTGGTGACCCTTTATTTTTCACTAATGTCTTTCAGTTTATTTCTTGGTTGGCGAAAACCCACCACGTCACTATTTCATCACTTTAGTCGAAATGAAAACAGTGAAAACTAACTTTGTTCAATATTACATCACTGGATGTTCAAAAGAACTCTCATGTCATGTACCATGAAATAAAAATCTTCCAGAGTTATGTTATTATGACACACACGTAACGAAAAAGTACTAAATTCATTTACCTGCAAGAAAATCACATCTTTTTAACGGAATTACAAAGAAATAAGACTACAGAAAATTTATTCTTCTTATAATAATAATAATAAATTTATTGTCAAAGAACAGTACAAACTGCGTATGACCACGTGGAGGAAAAAAAAACTAATTTACTCTCCGGAAGCAAGCAAGGGACCATCCCATCAATTCCGATCAAGGGCCCTAAGGCAGAGGCGGATTCAAAAAATTCAGCAAAAATTCCTAGATAAGATAAAAAGTTAGCTGCGAGTTATAATACTAATAGAATGTCAATATGTTTGTAATTTTAAGCAAAAAATTACATGTAAGTTATTATCGAACTATAGATTATTCTGAGTATAGTGCTTAAAAATTGAAATAACACTAAATTCACGATTTATTGTTACAATAGACCCGCCCCTAGACAAAGCCTAGAGAACCTGTATGATAAATCCGCCTCTACCCGAAGGAAAACCGGAGAAAAACCCGGGCCAGGATGGGGCTACAGAATTTATGTACACAAACGTGCCAATGTTGAGTACACATAAAACTAAATTAATATGAGCCATAAGACAACACAATCATGCAAGAAAATAGTTTTTGAAATTGTTATAAGTTGTTTAAAAAGTACTACAGCAATGGCGTGATAAAGCACAAGACGAATTTAACTTTTGTTAAAATCAATAAATTCTTTTACAGTGTAGAAGCACTGGTGCAGGAGGTAGTTTTTAACCGCGGATTTGAAGATATTCAATTTCATAATATCTTTTATATTCTTGGGCAGGGAATTATATAGAACGATTCCCGAATGGTATGGTCCCTTTTGGCAAAGAGTGGTTGACACTCTAGGGCGATGAATATTACTACTATTGCGTGTATAGTGTTCGTGAACGAGACTGTTTCGTATAAAGCAAGGGTGGCACTTCAGTAATTCGGTCTTAACAAACACGACCGTTTCATAAATATAAATGCAGGGAAGTGTTAAGATATTTAATTCCTTGAATAAAGGTTTACAAGAGTTTCGGGGGTGAGATTTACAAATTATCCGAACTATCCTCTTCTGAATTCTGAAAGTTTGAATACTCTGACCGGAATTACCCCAGAAGGTAATGCCGTAACGTAAATGGGAGTAAACGTTTGCAAAATAAACGCAACGGGAAATACGTGGACTAACTGCGTTAACTAAGATTCGGAATGCGTAACACAAATTACTTAATTGGGAATTAAGATTGTCAATGTGACAATCTTAAATATAATGGAAACAAAAAGAATTACTATCACGGTCGTTGGTCTAGTGCTGCGGCTTACGTGGTCTATCAGATGACATGTTCTAGTGTCTAATTCTACAATTAACGTCCAATATATGAAGTAGAAATTTTAGACCTACAACCATTTGATGAACGAATGTCATTTATTTGACGCCATGAAGCAAAAAAAAAAAAACTATCGAGTATTTACAATACAATATTATAACATGTTTGTGTGATTTCTTAATTTTTGTTTATATTTACATTTAATATCATGTTTAATCGTTTATTTTATTTATGTATTACTTTATTTTATGCCTTTTGTCGAGGAGAGTCGGCCATGAGACCTGTTCTTCCACCTAACCATTGGACTTGGTAGAGGGAATTGGGAAGGAGAGATGTTAGTTTCGCGGGGAACTGAAGGTAAGGAACCGACATTAGTTTGGAGTTGGTAAGGGAAACCCCAGGTTAAAACTCACCTAGTTTGGCCGAGCAGGGTTTGAACACACCTAGACCAAACTAGAGTTGAAACATTGTGTTCTAAAAATGTGCAAAATAAATTGTCGTAAGTCTAATGATTTATTTATTTCGATCTAGGGTCTAGTTCACGAGTTATAGGACATTCAAAATTGTGCCCCGAGCGAGAACCTACCCCGTTCTACCCTATTTATATCATGTTAGAAACATAATTAACTTCCGGATGGATCGAAGTACAAGCGTATGACTCGAGATGAGAAAATCAGAGTAGGAAGAAGCACGTTATTTAAAATTTAATTTAAAAGTTTCCAAAACTTCAGTTTCTGAAAGTTAATTTCCAATCCATGGCGTCGTCTCAAGTACCACAGTATTTCAGTTTGCGCTTCAATGCAATAAAGTATTTTTACTAGTCAACTAACTCGATTAATACTTCACCAGTTAATGAATTCCTCCACGCTTCATTTTTATGAACAAACAAAACTTACGGAGAGAAAAGAAGGAAATTTGTTACCACAAAATTTAATGGTATCAAGATTACGAAGCTCAACGTATAAACTGATCCAAACTAAATTAGGAAATGAAATAGTTAATTATTTGAAATGAAATAGTTAATTATTCGAATGCAGGCATTTTATTTCTTCAAATTCATGATTCTTTTATTACATATTCACAATTATTATTAAAATGTCAGTAAATGAACAATTATATTTCTACTTTCACTTACCTCTATGAACTTTCTGTCACTAATTATGTAGTTGTTGATTTTGTAATGGGTCGTCAAAACGACAAAAATAAATGTGTATACATCATACCAAGTATGGGAGTCTAGATAGGACGAGGTAACAATAGAAACTGATCTGATATTTACTCTAATTGAAGTGTCAACGCCATCTTCCCTCGAAAATTATGTGAAAATAATCCACACATATAGGTACTATTCATATCAATATATTTTTAAAAATTAATTAAATCTCTATTCATAAAGATAAGTGTCTTTCTTTTATACAAATATACAGGTTTTTTTCAAGAATTATAAAATTTTGCCCATTAGATGAAGACTACTATCTATAACTAGATGATTATCTATACGAGATAATTCGATTAATATTCCCTATTCTCCCCATCCATTTTATTTCTTCCCTTAATCCAGAACGTCAGTACTTATTGAAGCAATTTTACTCCACGGATGTTCGAAATAAATAAAAAAACATGATCCACAACGCAGCTTAATTCTTAATTCAACTTTCAGAGGTAACATCCCTAGAAATGAGCAGGGAATTGAGTAGGTTATAAAAATACCCAAAAGCGATCCACATTAGTGTCGAGTACATAATTTGGGGGGATTACACTATTTGCTGAGATTAATAGTGTGAATCCGGTTACAATTTAAGAACAAGTTGTTCCCCCATGTGAGATATCACTTGCGAGTAGAGACGGGATCTAGGTAAATTTGCGACAGTATTGCCCTTAACGTTTTAACAAATCCATTCTTCCAGGAAACATCAGGGTTGGTTCCCTATAGAGATCAATGCATAGTCTGAATTACTGAACTTCAAATGGAGTGACATTTATGTAAGAATCTCGTGTTTCTACCTTTTAAACCAAAGACAAAAGGATTTTTTTTAAATTAAAACTTGAAAAACTAATTTTTTTAGTCAATATTTCAAAAATGTAATATATATTAAAAGGTTATAAATGTTTTTTATTTCAATTACACAACGTTTTGTTCTTGAACTTCGCGTGTTATTTATTAGTAATCAACCAATATGGAGCATATTTTATATACCTATTACTAAAATGTACTTAATACCTGGTACAGTAAGAACTTAATGTAATATTTTATAGCCTCCATTTAACCTATAATAATTAGGTACAAAACCGTACAATTATTTTTCGGCAATCGTTTAAGGTGAATCACTCATTTAACCGACTACCAAACATGTGACGAACCAAGCAGTTTACAGCATAGAACATTTCTGCATTTTTTAGAAAAAAATTCCACAAAATCCTTGCAACGTAAACTCAGTTCACTTTAGGAACAAAATCTCGACCCACTCGTTTCTCTAATGAAGCACAAAATTCTTTGATACTTCTATCAGTTTTTGGCGCCTAAGGGAATACCATAACTACCCCTCTTCTCATCCTCTTCTTCTCGAAGCTGCTCTTAAGGGGCTTAGACGCGCGCTACCCATTCTTTCCTTCCAACAACGCAATAATGACGATTTCTTTGATACCGTTTTAATTAATGCTTTAATTAAATAAAAACTCTCCCGGAGCGCTCCGTTAATATTTTTGTTACGACATGGAGGGTTTACTACCGCCGTTAATAAGTGGGAAGAATACGCTGTTATCTTCTTTCCCTAACCTCACTTCACGATAGAACAGAAGGAAAAGGAGCAAAGTACACGCGGATTTGTATTATCGCGATGATTTCGAGGTGTTCTCGATAAGCTGTGTAGTACGTGTTTGAACGGAGTGCGATGTTGGAGGAGGATGAAGAGAAAGATGGCTCGTTATGCGTTATCAGAGAAATATATGGAAGCACTTCAATGATAAAGAGAGAAGAGAATACCACGGGGAAGCGGCGAACACTCTGAAAGAAGGAATACTTCGAAGGAAACTAGAAGAACTACCAGACATTGTCCGGAATTTGAAATGAAACTAAAAAAAATAAAATAAACGAACATTCAAAATTTTAATACAATTCACAAATAAAACATAAAAGTAAAATAAATATTTTTGGCACTGTTAAGCAAACAAAAAATTACATCTAAAAATCATGAAAAATTGGTACAGAGGGTATTAAAGTCAAAAGGTCTGGGTTTTTTTCAGCTCATTTTGCACGGTATTTTCCTGGGTTCTTCCATAATATCCTGAATTTATTAATTTCTATATTTCTCTTCTTTCGTAATATTAAATTTTCATTTTTGTTAATTACGAATATACAATACTACGAAGAAAACTTTCAAAAATACCGTGCTAATATATATGTAATTACAAATTATTTGAGCATGATAAATTAAAAGTCGTTTCTATGTTGCTCATTTTTTTATTATTGGTATTAGAAAGCTTTTTCGGCTGCATAGCAACCATCGTCAGTAACATACACTGAGTGTTGAAGGCATTCGCCAAAAATATTCCTCAACACTCAGTGTATGTTACTGACGATGGTTGCTATGCAGCCGAAAAAGCTTTCTAATACCAATAATAAAAAAATGAGCAACATAGAAACGACTTTTAATTTATCATGCTTTGATAATGTTGCTAAAGCTTCACAATTACCAAGTACAAATTATTTGAAAATCCAAGGTAAAAGGAGAATACACTACACACAAAAATGAACAAAGCTCGTAGTTACTGTCTCAGAATTCTCTGTTATTCATTTCTATTTTAGCTTATCTACTTGAAAACAATCTTCTTCACAGTCTTTATATAATTTTGCTTCTACGATTCGGTCACATAGATTAACATTCATTGCATTGTCTGCTTCTCGTATCGCAATCCAACTCTTGAGGATATATTAGTAAGCTTCATAGTCAACAGTCATGCGAGTGAAGATTCACATCTACTGATTAGTAGCCNACTCTTGAGGATATATTAGTAAGCTTCATAGTCAACAGTCATGCGAGTGAAGATTCACATCTACTGATTAGTAGCCAATTTTAATTGTTTCTCTGCTCGTGTAATTCATCAATCAATATCAATTATACTTTGCATTTTAATTGCAATAATCTTTAGGAATTGTCCTTTGAAATTTCAAATCAGTCCATTGATTATTTTTTCCGATTTCCTTGCAACAGACATTCCAAATAACTCTTTTATTAGTGTAGATGGAAGCAAAAAATCGAAGGAAAAATCGATCGTGCATTATTCTGTTTTCTGGGGGAAAACGTTGTCATAAAAGAAACATTTAACTCCGTGTTTTTTTAAAATTTATCTTAGTTTTCGAATGAATGTTAATATGTTTCTCCGATATATGAAGTCGACCTGTCATCTACCAACTTGGGGGCAGTAGTTCAAAATACAGTTGGTTCAAGTAGAATTTGTCATAAAGGTCAAAGGGTAAAGGTCAAAGCGGATCTGCGACAAATTTTCTCGCTGGCATTCATCATTGAGCATTTCCTTCTGTGTCCATCCTTTATCGCTTGTTTCTTCGGAGTATAAAATGGAACACAAATTTTGTGATGTTTGTAAATTCTTTCTACCCACAATTTTTATATGCAGGAGACAGTCGATTGATTTTTTTGACTCTATGTATATGTTTCATAAGGCTGTTCGTTGCAAATTAATAAATACAACTGTTTTTAAGCCTTCGTGCAACTAAAATAAACGCATATAATAGTAAAACCCCATCCTGGCCCAGGTTTTTCTCCGGTTTTCCTTCGGGTAGAGGCGGATTTATCATACAGGTTCTCTAGGCTTTGTCTAGGGGCGGGTCTATTGTAACAATAAATCGTGAATTTAGTGTTATTTCAATTCTTTTGATTTTTAAGCACTATACTCAGAATA
>NNCF01127629.1:500838-529504 GCA_002313205.1 Laupala kohalensis
TTTTTTGTAGAGATATGTAAATGTGTTTGAGTAAATTTAATGTTTTTAAACTGGAATGTATAGTTTTTGGAATTACTCCTGTTGCAGAGATTACTATTGGGACTATATGGACTTGTTTCATCTTCCAGTTTCTATAAACTTCCTGAGAGAGGGGGATTATTTTGAATTATTTTCAGCTATTGTCTTCAGTAAGTTATTTGTGTTTGGCACTGCAATGTCTATAAGGAATGTGGTCTTACTACTTTGGTCAATGAACGTTCTATCTGGACGGTTGTGGTGGATAGATTTGTCGGTGAGGATGGCTCAATCGAAATGTAATTTATGGGTTTTGTTCTCTAGCATTGATTCTTGTAATATGGGGTTTCATCTTTAGTGAGTTTGTATTTATCCGCTATGTTTTGATGAATGGATTTTGCCACCAAGTTGTGCCTGTGCAAGTAATCCGTCTACGCAAAAATTTGTGTTGGATAGTTTCCTCCATCAGATGGTATTGGCGGCATTTGCCGTCGCTTACAGTGGGGTATATCTCCTTTAATTAAGGGTGTTGATAATTTAGTCTTCAATTCCTCAAAGAAACCCTTCTGTCTCGGCAAACAGATCGCCCTTTACTAGCCACATATTAGGTGCTTCGTTGTTCACCTCTGATTGGTGTAGGTCATTGTAATGTCTTCCTTGCAGAAGATTCTCCTTCCAGGTATTTACCATTTCCTTCTGATGTTCTGGTGCACTGTGCACTGGTGTTATTATTATTAATATTATTACTATGTTAGTAAGAAAATAGCAGTTAGGATGAAACGTTGGATTTGTGACGTGAACCAATTGTCCGAAGAATTATTTAAAATTGGAATTGTGTTTTCGGCACCATTTCCTCACATCAGAGGAATCGGAAAACAATAAAACCCTGTTTTTTTTCCCTCTCGCGAAATCCACAAATTTGGCCAGCCCTTCTCCGACGCATTAATCAAGAAGTAGTGCGTTGGGTAATTGGTGACTGGGGTGGCAGGGAGAGAGTGTTGGAAACGCTGCGGGGTGGACGGGGATCGGGAGGATGACCGAGGTGCGTTTTAGCAAATGAGGAGGGAGGAAACGGCGAGAAAGGCATTCAACGCCATCCTCGCATCTATTCAGGAGCACGCGTAGATATCATCAGCAGATCTCGTTGCTTTCTTCATTGGAGCGAGGAGCAGCTTTTTGAATAGTGAATAGCTTCACCTCGAGGGGTTGTTTACGTGACCACATTCGATGTTGTTTAGAATTAAGCGAGTGAGTGAATACAGAGAAGCTTACAGAGCTTCATCCAGTACTAAAAGAAGAGAAATGAAAATAAAACATTCGAGTAAAAAATAACAAGATTAAATAAACAATACAAAACGTACGACCTTTTATGAAAATACATTATGTTAATAACTCAAAACATGTCGAATCTATTTAGTTTTTATCACAAAATATATACTGTTCGTCCATAAAAGGTCGTGAGTCTTGTATTATTATTTAATCTAAACATATAATGGACGTTAATTGTAGTAGAAAATATAACAAGCTTTTTTCCAGTTTTTGTAATGTTTTGTTGATGAAAACCCTAGCTAAAATATGATTACTAACTATGGAAAATACAAATCCGCTAAAACATACATGGATGTAAAGAAATAGCAAATAAAAGAGATCAATAGTATTAATTTCGTTACACATGAAAATAAAATTGCACAGGTTTTATTAACTAGTTGAACCAGAAACTGTATTAATAACTGAGTATATCTTTAAACGGAGGTGTACAAAATGACAATGTTATTTCTATCCGTCAATCTGCACTTCATTAAAATAGAAAATCATCCCGTGTTTGCTCATAAGAATAGTATTTGATATCAGTCGTTGTAGTTGCCTTGGAGACACACACGCATGTAATCTGAGTATGTGAAACTCCATCCCTCCTCACCCCATCCCATCCCCCTACCCCAAAAAAAGGAAGCCAAAAAAAACCGAGCGAGTGAAGCGAATTGATCAAATCTAAAAAAATGCCAATGAATAAAAAATGTTGCATTTACTCTCGTCAAAAGTTAATAGAAGTTGTTGTTCCTGCGTTTATGGATATTTTTTAAATTTAATATATTTATTTCAAAAAATCATGTGGACTGAAGACGATTTCCGGGTTTAACATAAAAATAAGATAAACTGGTGCACGAAGCTCAAGTACTGTACTCTGCTGGTTGCACTTAATTTTTATTGGCGAATTATTTCATTTCAAATAACAATAATTATTTATGATCTACGCAATTTTTTTTGATAATTCTTTGATAATTGTTAACTGATGTGTTAGTTTTTAACCTGTTAAATATTGTTATTTTACCTAAAAGATAGAAATTTTTAGTTTATAAAATAAAACCACCTTGTTTGGCAAAATGATAGGTGGTTCAATGCAGTACTGGGAATTGTCCGATCCGAAGAATTCCGTTGCATGTACAAATGAAATGTAATTACGTTCATATGTACGGAAGAAACGGGGGATAAATACGAAGCGTTTGAACTGCAAGCGAAGCTTTTGATCGAACTCCCATTGCAGAACAGAGCACTCACAACGTAAATATTTGTGACGGCATTGTGATGGGGGTGGAGGGACAGAAAGCCATCGGAGTAAAACACGTCGTGGAAGCCTCGCCATCCCTGTCGTCACTAGGGGATGGGGAAGGCGGCCATCTAGGGACGCGAAGGCAATGGATTGTACCTCAGGGACGTACGACGACTCTTCCCCCGCCCGCCACCCCCATCGTCCAGCATCCCTGGAGACATCCACGCGTCCTCCTCCTTCAGTCTAATGAATTGGCAGGCCCGTTTTTCGGTCCCGTGCCGAATTTAACCTCCTTCATCGCCAAGTAATCAGCCAGTCCCAAAGAGACACTTCTTCACGACGTCCGGGAGTTAAGGGCGCGTCGTTCACATCTCTTGTTCCAACCCAATGTCCCAGCGATTCTTAACTTTTATTTCTTTCTCCGTCGAGTGTCAGGAACTTGCGCGCAAAAGTTTCACTAAAAAATGGTGACAAAAGAGCTCTAAAGACTTTTTAATTTGGATGTAGCCTTCTTCAAAATATTTCTCGTTTTGTGGTTGGGCTGTTTTGTGTTTTTTGTTACTTCCGTGGCTCTATTGAAATAAAAACAAATATTAAGGATAACTACAACAGTAAAATTAATTTTAAAAGTAAAAATAAAAAACATCGCCAAAAATTCGTGAATTATTTTTACTCAAGTTAGAAACAAATGGTAGTGTGTTTGCAATAAAAATATAATTAAATAATTTTATTTGATGAATGAATAAATGATGTCAAATCAAATAAAATTGGCACTAAGAATTGATATATTTTACCCTAAAGTGGGTATTAAAATACCTGTCAACAAGTCTGGATTTTTAGCTCATTTTGCTCGGCATAGCCAGGAGTCCTTATATAATATTCTAAATTCATATGACAGTTTTCATATTTCTCTACTTTTGCTATACCTAATTTTCACTTTTGTTAATCACAAAAAATCAAATAACACGAATAAAACCTTCAAATATAAACATAGTTTTCAGTATTTTATGCTGACATGTACGTAATTACTAATTATTTTAAAATCCAGGCACAAGGAAAATACATTTTACATAGAACGTTCGAGAAATAAAGCTCATAGTTAAGACCTCTGGATTATTTGGTTTTTCTTTCTCTTATAGGTTATGTTCTTGAAAACAAAGTTCTGCGCAGCCTTTATATAATTATTCTTCTACTCTTCGGTCACGTAGATTCTTGGAGACTAGAGAGAAGGAATCCGATCTCCGTGTTCTCGTACATTGAGAGTTTGGTGCCCAAATTGTAATATTAAAATAGATCCATTTCCTATCAATCGCAGTGATGTACACTACTGTTAACATAAAAGGGCCCATTTATTTTTCTAAGTCCCACGCTCTGACCAGTTTTGGATTTGTTAAGTTTGCAACGCCTCTCTCCTCCTGCTTCCCCTTCGACTGGGCAAGTTCCGTTCGACCAATCGTAGAACTATTTGAAACGGCGCCCATATTTGGAAGACTATAGTACCGCTGGTAAATCGTAACGAGATAAAATGTTTAATTACACCGCTATTAAATAAATATTTTGCATCTTTTTATTATACACATTTTGGACTTCTATAACAAAAATATTCTGTATATTCTTGACTTCAATAAACTTTAAATATAGAGAATGGTAAACAACATCTCGAGATTCGTTGTCTCGAGAGGTCTTCATAGGCAATGTAAAAGATATTAGACTTTCTATAAAATACGTATGCGTAATACTGTGATAAAATATAGTTTTTAACAGAATTTGAATATAATTGCAAGATATCGTATGGAATTGGTATAATTCGAATCACAAATTACTTATAAATATTCCTATAATTTCTTATATTTATACAGTGAAGTAAAGAAATCAAATCTCATTGCCTACAAATGATGTGTATTGTCGAAAGTAATTTCACATAATTTGCGATTCTCTTAAGTTTTTCATATATGTGAAAAGGAATTAAATAAATATAGAAAACGTTTGTCTCAAATATGAACTAATAACACAAAAGTTTAATTCTCGAGTTATAAATAATATAAAACTACTTAAGGAACAAATAAATTACATCTTCTAGTGACATATTTATCCACGATATAACAATTTGGTAGTAATCGTTCACCTTAAAAAATAATCAGAGATCAATAATATGAAATCCTCGTTTCAGATATGAACAAATAAAAAAAGGCATCCCTTTTATTTATTCCAATCAAATTGAAATGTATTAACTCATATTAATACCATAGGTTCTTTTTCTTTTTTCCTTCCTTCCTTTCATTCTTTTTCTTTATTTCCTTCTTTTGCTTTCATTCTCTCTCTCTCTTTCTTTCATTCATTCCTTTCCTTGTTTCTTTCCGCGTTGTTACTTTCTTTCCTGTTCATCCTTATTTAACAGCAAATGTTACTATATCTTATCTTATCTGATCAGACAAGCATTAGTACCCTCAGTCCGTGTGAGGTTCCCCACCCACAGAGAAACACGAGGTCTAAAACTATCCAAGTGTAATAAAGACGTGTAGTTTTTCAACCTCTGTATTTCTATTCTTAGCAAGTCATACAAATGCGAATATTATTTCAATGCTACGAATACTGTTAGTTTAATTCAATAAGTGCATATAACTTTTTTCTTTATTAAATTTTGTGCTCCAAATGTATAATATGATAAATCTAGATGCTATATGAATGTATTTTTATTGAAAAGATTGTTTGGATATAAATTAGACAACTTAAGGCATATCCATTTACTTTTCAATATTTTTATTACAATCAAGTATACTTTTACATAGTTCCTACTTCACTAATGTTAGTGAGCGTAGTAAACAATGCTAAGGTGTATTAACATATCACACTTTCTTTTTAGTCAGAATTAGAATCTCTCGAATTGCTTTTTGTAGTATTGTTTTCTTTAAATATTTGTAGAATTGTTGGCTTTTTAATTCAATACTGAATAATTTCTGCATGGGTTAATTAAAATTACAAAAACTTTAAAATATTCCTTGTGAAATATATTATTGAATACTATCATTCACAAATGAACAAACTAAAAATAACTTAAGAGATCAAGTATAGAAATTATTTAAAAGAAACTTTGATCTAATGAACTAAGGAATAATTAGACGTCCTATACTTAGGAAACGTTTCAGTGTAGTTCAAATTGAACTTCGAAAGTGTTCCAACTTTATCTGATTTGGTATCTAGCCACATTGCCGGATTGGTCGTAATGCGACGTTGCCGCATTCACAATTGCTCAGTGTATGTTTTAAGATTTTCCTAAGCAAATGTGAAAGCATGAATTAAGGTTTCGTTCATTACAGCTCCCAAACAGATATTACGAGCTGAATTGTAGTATAAACCATTTTCAAAAATCAGTTCACAAGTGTCACCGCGGTTTGAATCCACTTAGTGGTGAAAGAACAATCATAGCAATGCTTTACTGTTCATAGCCAATTACACTTTTCTGGAGGAGGTAAAATGTCTGTTGAAAAATTCGAACAAATAAATAGCCTCAACTCAAGTTTGCGTGTTTTAATCGATTTGACAATGAATGACATACTTTTTTTTTCTTGAATTGCCTGTTGCCATACCGCGGGGTTTAAGATTTAATAGATTTCTATGTTACATAAGTAAATGGAGATATGAAATATTTTGTGATGTAGTTGTGGAGTAAATTTCTTTTTTTTGTGACTTCTCTTTTATTTATCTTATTCATTTGGAGCACAGTATTTAGTTTACAAAAAGTTGTATGCATTCATTGATTTTAAACTCACAGTATTCGTCGCCATTAATCACTACTGTTAGTTTAAATTATTAAACTAACAGTATTCGTGTTTGTATGTCATGCTAAGTTTTGATGTACGGCGGATGAAATCTTCATGTCTTTGTTACAATATGACAGTTTTTGACACGATAGAATGAACAAAATAATTAATAATTATTATTTGGTGATAATAATAATAACCTTTAAGATATATGCTAAATATATTTTTATTTCAAAGAATTATTGTGTGTAAAAAATTATATAATTATTCCGAGAGAATAAGGAAAATAGAATAATAATTTACTACTCGGGCACACTGGCACAGTGGTTAAGTAACATCCAACTAGGAAGAGAGTATGTAGAGATCTTGCCGAATTCTAATCCACTTAGCTTTGCATATATATATATTTTTTCGTTTCAAACTGTTATCTATAAGACTAAACATCTTCTACACGAAATATTTAACGCTGATCAAGTTAGGGATTTCTTTGTTTTTATTTTTTGAGCCCTTAAAAGACTCGTCACTCAATAACGAGTCCAATACCCCTCACATGGCAGTAGAATAGTTCACAAGAATTACTACCCTCAGTCCGTGATATACAGGTTCCCCGTCCACAGAGAAACGCAGACTTGAGTGGCTATTTATTTGTTCGAATTTTTCAACAGACATTTTACCTCCTCCAGCAAAAGTGTAATTGGCTGAGAACAGTAAGGCACTGCTATGATTTTTCTGTCACCACGACGTGGGTACGAATTCCAGTGACACTTGAGAACTGATTTTTGAAAACGGTTTATACCACAATTCAGCTCGTGATATTTGTTTGGGAGCTGTAATGAACGAAACTTTAATTCATGCTGTCATATTGCTTAGGAAAATCTTAAAACATACGCTGAGCAATTGTCAATTCGGCAACATAGCATTACAACATACATGGCAACGTGGCAGGGCAAAGTTCATCTTAGCAAAGTTGCCAACGAGACGACAAAGTTTCTATAAAATAATTTCTATTCATATTCTCTTTAAGTTTCGATATTTTAGTTTCTTCATGTGTAAATGAAAGTGTTCAATGATATATTTTACGAGGAATTTAGAAAAGTTCTTCAAAATTTCAATAAACATGTGCAAAAAAATTTTATATTGAATTTAAAAGCAAATAATTTATATTTAAAGACAACAATAATACTAAAAGAAATTCAGAAGTTCGAAATTAAACCCCAAGTATTAAAACTTTATTTTAATAAAAATATTGAGTAGAAAACGGGTCTAATATATATCCAAACCATATTTTTAATAAATATTTATTCATATAGCATCTAGGTTTACAATATTATACATTTGGAGAACAATATTTACTAAAGAAAAAGGCATATGCTCTATTAATTGAAACTAACAGTTTTCATAGCAATAAAATAGCAATCGCATCGTCCAATTTTACTACGCTCCATAAACTCAAATTCTCCCTCTACAGAGTAACACGAGACCATCTGATCAGTTAAGGTATTTCAAACCTTTTTTCTTATAGTCGTAGATGAAAGAAATAATTTCAACCAGGAATACCTAGAATTTGCGCAGGTGATTTACACTTTCGCTTTACTTGAACGCAAAGGCTACTTCATTTGAAGGTCAAAGTATACTTTTGAAAAATATTCAAAAACTGTTCCAACTATTTTATTTTTCTGAAATATACTGTATTCATAGTGTAATTATAGTTTGGAATAGATGTAGTGAAATAATTTCCACTCACATCGCGTACTTTTTCCTTTACCAATGGTGAGAATCCAAAGATTGTGTTTGTAGACATGTCATTTTAATGTTATTTTTTAAGGAGAATAGAAGATTGTGTGCATCTCATGTTTCTCATTGTATTTGGAATCTTCCACCCACACGAACGTCCTTAGTCGCGAATTCACATCCAATGACGGTGTATCATTTCGTGGCGCTTTAAGGTGTGCACTACTTCATTTGCTGAACTTTCTTGTTACATTTTGCTTAGCTCCGTTTTTTATTTTTCCATTATTTTGATGGTAATGAGTGATACCATTTTGTTTATTTTTAACTATTGTTTTGAGTTCAGTGCTATATGAGTTGGAAATGTAGAAATAGTATTGTAAATATTACATTTTACACTTTGAGAATTCTTTGTCAAGAAAGATAAGTAGAGTAAAGAAATAGCATGAAAAATACAAAACACTCAGATGCAAGGGTATTGAAGAAGTATTATCTTTAAAAGAGTATCACACATTTAAACAAAATTATTAATAGATGCAATTAACGTTCTTTAATTGAACTATGAAATTTAAAGGAAGAGAAAGAGAGAAGTAGGAACAAAGAAAGAAAACAAGAATCTGTGGTTGTATTACACAATTTCATTTGAATAAATTAATGAAAGAAATTTCAGTTTTTGTTATATTTGTTGTAATCTAAAACACGTTTTTTTGTAATATTAATCTCGGATCACGTTTTTATATGCTGCACGATTACAACCAGTGTTATATTGTAGATCATTATATTATTAGAACATGTAATTTATTTGTTCCTTCAGTAGTTTTATATTATTTATAACTCGAGAATTAAACTTTTGTGTTATAAGTTCATATTTTAGACAAACGTTTTCTATATTTATTTAATTCCTTTTCTAATAATAATAAAAAATTTATTGTCAAAAAGAGTACAAACTGCGTATGACCACGTGGAGGAAATAAACTAATTTACTCTCCGGAAGCAAGCAAGGGACCATCCCATCAATTCCGATCAAGGGCCCTAAGGCAGAGGCGGATTCAAAATTTTTTTCCATAAGTTCCTAGATAAGATAAAAAGTTAGCTGCGAGTTATAAAAATAATAGAATGTCAATATGTTTGTAATTTTACGCAAAAAATTACATGTACAAGTTATTATCGAACTGTAGATTATTCTCAGTATAGTGTTTAATAATCATAAGAGTTGAAAAAAACACTAAATTCACGATTTATTGTTACAATAAACATGACCCTAGACAAAGCATAGAGAACCTGCATAATAAATCCGCCTCTACCCGAAGGAAAAACGGAGAAAAACCCGGGCCAGGATGGGGCTACAGAATTGATGTACACAACCGTGCCAAAGTTGAGTACACATAAAACTAAATTAATATGAGCCATAAGACAACACAATCATGCAAGAAAATAGTTTTTGAAATTGTTATAAGTTATTTAAAAAGTGCTACAGCAATGGCGTGATAAAGTACAAGACGGATTTAACTTTTATTAAAATCAATAAATTCTTTTTACAGTGTAGAAGCACTGGTGCAGGAGGTAGTTTTTAACCGCGGATTTGAAGAGATTCAATTTCATAATGTCTTTTATATTCTTGGACAGGGAATTATATAGAACGATTCCCGAATGATGCGGTCCTTTTTGGCAAAGAGTGGTTGATACTCTAGGGCGATGAATATTATTACTATTGCGAGTATTGTGATCATGAACGAGACTGTTTCGAATAAAGAAAGGGTGGCACTTCGGTAATTCGGTCTTAACGTACACGACCGTTTCATAAATATAAATGCAGGGAAGTGTTAAGATATTTAATTCCTTGAATAAAGGTTTACAAAAGTTTTCACGTATATGAAAAACATAAGAGAATCGCAAATTTTGTGAAATTACTTTCGACAATACACATCGCTTGTAGGCAATGAGATTTGATTTCTTTACTTCACTGTATAAATATAAGAAATTATAGGAATATTTATAAGTAATTTGTGATTCGAATTATACCAATTCCATACGATATCTTGCAATTATATTCAAATTCTGTTAAAAACTATATTTTATCACAGTATTACCAAATGTTTTTTACAGAAACTCTAATATATTTTACATTGCCTATAAAGACCTTGCGAGACAATGAATCTCAAGATGTCGTTTAAATATAAAGAATGGTAAAGTTTATTGAAGTCAGGAATATGCAGAATATTTTTGTTATAGAAGTCCAAAATGTGTATAATAAAAGGATGCAAAATATTTCTTTAATAGCGGTGTAATTAAACATTTTATCTCGTTACGATTTATCAGCGGTACTATAGTCTTCCAAATATGGGCGCCGTTTCAAATAGTTCTACGATTGGTCGAACGAAACTTCCCCTGTCGAAGGGGAAGCAAGAGGAGAGAGGCGTTGCAAACGTAACAGATCCAAAACTGGTCTGAGCGTGGGACTTAGAAAAATAAATGGACCCTTTTATGTTATCAGTAGTGTACATCGTATGTTGGCTACTTGAAGATATCCCCCAGGGGACGTACATCTAGTAAGTACGTGTTTGGCGAACACGGGGCCGCGAGCTGATTCTGGCATTGCTCTCACTTACTTGTGCCATGCTCCTTCCTTTCTCTTTTCTGACCTCTCTTGGTCACCTCTTGTTCTTTTCGATCCCGACGCTATTAGGGCTAGGGTATCTTTCATTTTCCTCTTTTTTTTAATGGTTTTAGTACAGTCGTGAGATATGTTAGGATTTGAGTTGTAATTCAGGAGGGTTTTTAGTGGGTATGTCTGAGTCATTCGGCGAGTGCCACACGCGGGGAGAGTCATGTTGGCTCTCCCTAGTGCGTAACTGCATTTTCCCTACCTGTACAAGTTTTAAGGGCTCTAATGACCTCGATGTTGACGAGCCCTAAAGCCCCACAAAAAAAACAAAAAAAAACTTGAAGATAGCTGTTTTACAGTGAATATAATATGAAGTTAGGCGAAAGGATGTAAAGTATTGTTTTGCGTCATACTTTTACTGCAAACTCAATATAACAATTGAAATATCTAAAACACGTGAAACTAATATAATTAGAATCTTCGATTTAAGGAAAAATCAATATATTTTCGACAACACGAAACATACAATGTGCAATGGGTAAATGCTGTATCGTAAAAAATTATCAATCCACTCAACCATATAATCGTCAAGAGCGAAAATGCGAAAATATACAGCAATTATCTCTGTTTCAAGTACCAAACGTAAGTACCTATAACCGTTTAATCCTTTTTATTCTTTATTATTCCAAATTTGAGAATTATAATGTCCCTGGTGTCCCTAGGATTATACTTCAGTTTGACACCAATTATAATATACTATAAATATAAATATTAACAGCGATATCATACCGAATATAACTCTCTCGACAGAACCAACTTACGTACGCGAGCGCCCTGCTTATTTTCAATAGGTTCGCTGGACAGATTTCAGAAAGTGTTTGGACTCCTCCCCTCTGGTCTTCATGCGTAGATTGTTCGCATCACGTAACGCAACTGAACTCTGGCGGACGCGTAAGCAAGCTTCACTGTCAACAATCATGCGAATGAAGAATCACGTCTACTGACTACCAACCAATTTTAATTGTGGTTCTGATATTGAAATTCATCATTATTAGCCATATTTCGTATTAATTGAAATAACACTTGAAAAGTATCGTTTCAAATTCGAAATAATTTCATTGATTACTTTCTACGGTTTCCATGCAATAGACATTCTAAATAATTCGCGTTTATTATTATATACGTATTATGAAATGCCTTTCGTCGGTATGCTCTTCACCTAAATCGTACGAAGTTTTACGATTGTATTTATTCATTTTGTATGAAATCATTCGGGAAGAGAGAAAGTGGTTTGGCGCTGACAATCGGTTTCATTCCCATCGTCCAACTCTCATTAGCCCCCTTCACGCGTTAAAGGGCCACCATCGCGGACAATGTTCATTGCCCCTTCACACAGACACTCTCATTCGGAACACGTTAATTTTCTGTTGTAGTTCACCCAAGTGCACTTTCCCCCTCAGGGCCCTTCAAATAAAACAGTCCAATTCTGACCCGGGTTTTTCTCCGGTTTTCCTTGGGGAGATTTTCCATGGATGGGAATGTCATTAATACTTTTGTTGTATTAATATCGAATTTTTACTGTACAAAATATATACAATTCATTTTCGATTAATACGTGGATAACAGTACGTATTTATTAAATAATTTATTTTATAAATATTAAATCCGCCACTGCCCTTGGGACCTTGATGAAAATTGATGGGATAGTTGTTTCCGGAGAGTTATTATTTAGATTATTATCCCCTTACTTTGTTTATTATCCCCCTTAATGTCATACGCAGTTTGCAACTGCATTTTCGACAATAAAATTTATAATGACACTCGTATACTTATCTCCTTGAGCTTCTTTCTCATCTTTCTACTTTCTATTGGTCGCTACGGTGTAGTCATGGGGATTCAAGGAGAGGCACCCACTCATAACCCAAAATACTCAAAATCCTAAACGAAATGTAAGAAGAAATTTTAATAAAATCATTCAAATTTTCTGGACGTTAGTGACACATTTGGTTCACAAACTCACGTTCTTGTCTAAAGCACATGTAATTAAATCGTTATACCTGATTGAAAATAAAATAAGAGTGGTGATATCACCGCTTCTCCACTATTTTGTCAAATTATCGACTTCAGTTCTCACCAGTCGAGGAATATCTGTCGAGTCTTTAAAATCTTTTTACGGGTTTGTGCCACGTTTCCGTGCACTAACACGATGTATCTACTTCACCTAAAATTACGTCGTGATAATATTCGTAAAACTGACTACTTGGTAGAATCCCGGAAACTTATCACTCGTTTAATTAAAAAGTTATATTTCGGTAGTTGGTTTTTAGGATAATTTTGGTCTTATTTGAAGCAACGTCACATTGATGTGACCTTGCTTCATTGGTTTTTCACTACAGGTTTTATACGCAGAATGGATATACGTACGTATTTTTTTTACAATGAAATTCGTCGTTTCAATTAATTTATCACTTTTAACAGCTCTCAAATTCTCCGTCCAAACTTTAGAGATAGATATGTTATTTCCGATTCCAGAGATCATTAAATTGTAACGGCTAAAAAAAAGATTTTTTTCTCTATTCTTACAAAGTTGAATGTCTGGATTGTTCTTCGGAATATCAAAGTAGTTCCTTAAACAACGTGCGATATAGGGCGCAAGAGCCCCATTTCACCTTAAATCCAACCCTAGAAAACGGTTCACTTACTTGCACACTGTTCCTCTTTCATATAGATTATTTTGCAGGTAGATTCTGATTGGCAAAGGTGTGAGTTCGATACCTCTTGGATTGTCCGTAAATTCAATTTTCTTTGATGTATCAGCTACTTTCATCGAAGGTCTAGTTTTATATTCGGCATTTAGACGTCACTTTTATTGTGGGTTCTTCTGAGTTGTCATTACGGGGAAGAAAAGTGACTATGTATTCCATTGTTTGTATGTATGAAATTAATTAATTTATGTACTCATTATTGATGATAGGAAGATCGGGTCAGGTTGCTTCAATCTCAACATAAAATAACGTCCAAATTATTGTTGTTAGATATATAAGTTGGCAAAAGTCATGTTTAATTAACTAAACCTATCACGTTACCCTACCATCCACTCTTTCCCTTGCTTTTCTTTCCTAACGCACAATGGAGCCAGGAGGTCAACAACCTGAAAGTGTGTTGTTCCCTAAATAAATTCCTTAATGATGTTACGAAACCGCAGTCTTTGAAGTGCACTCCGTTAGCATGAGGTAAATGAATGAAGATATTAACCTCCCCCGTCAAAAATAACAAACAACCTATTCGACAGGTTTTTTTTCCTCCGCTTTCTTTGGAAATGTTCAGCTCACCAAATTACATTCCTTCTCTGTCTAGCGTCGTTCCTTTTGTGCCTTTCTACTCTCACTCTACAGTCAACCCCCCCCCCTCGTAGCAACCCTTCCCAAAGTAAGCTTCCGCTCCGGAAACGAGTGTGACGGAGCGCGTCCAGTTGAGTCGCCGGCGGTGCCTCAGCAATTTGGCGAATGTCACTGCACAAAATGCGTCTAATTGGATTTTTATGTAACGAGCGATCGAGTCTCTTGGGTGCGACAAAAGGGTGACGTTGCGAGGTGTCGGGGTAGTTGGGGGAGGGGGACCAAAAGTGTCAGGGGGTGGAGGGTGACGGCTGTCCGATCCCCATCGGTGGGAGAGGAGCACCCTCTTAACCATTCAATTGAAGCTTCTATTCGTCATGGCGTTCCAGGGACGTGCTGAGGTTGTAGGACAGTGGCTAATACAGATCGTGTTGAGGAGTTGAAAGAGAATGGCTCAGATGGAATTAGAGACCACTTCCTAAGTATTGTTGGATTCGGTGACGTAGGTAAAATGAATATTATGCAATAAAAGAGTGTATGAATGAATTATGTAATAAATAGATATATGAATGAATTATACAATAAAAGGCAAAGCACCACATTTTGTGTCACCATTTTCGAGTCTTCAAGTATACTGTTGGACCCAACTCACTGTGTCTGGTTAAAAATAAGATATTTTTTACGTGGCATAAACCCCATAAGACAGCATTAGTTTGAGAATAAGAAAGACACTTTTTTGTCGATGTATGGGAAGATAACCGCGCTTAAATCCAAGCCTACAGTTGTCAGAGGAACTAAAGAAACGATTAAGTATTAATACAATACTGTTTTTATAATTTTTATAAATAGCATAGCAATTTCTCAATATTAAAATTGGAATTAAAAACCCAGAAAATAATTGACTAGAATAGGAATTAAGTGAAATTTAAGATATATAATTCATGCAACGTCAACAGTCAGGTGAAAATTGCGACGGATCGGGACTCGAACCAGGGACTTCCTGCTCTGGCAGCAGGTGTGCTATCCACTGCACCACCCACCTCAACTCCCAAGTCCGTACGCAAGTTCCACCTGGCCAGATCCGCTGAACCTTGGTCACATCCCCCTTCAGGGAATAAGTGATCATAGGCGGCTCCCGTGCTTGTAGCTCTTAAACCCGGTATTCGCGTACCTACGCATCGCACAATGTGTAATTTTGCCCATCTAGGCGACCGTAAATCACTTTTGCCAACTTTCGAATCGAGAATATAAAGTTGGCACCTCTGTTTTCTTGAATGTCTGGGGCATACTAGAACAGTACCTTTTTACCGACCCTTTAATTTATCTTGTATATACAGAGCTCCGAAATGACCCTTCGCCCAGCCGCCTCGCGTGCTCCAACAGTTCGCTACGCATCGTTCTCAAACGTTCACTGAAGTCTTTTCTTCGACATATTTACGTTGTGTAACAGTGAAAGGTAAGTTCTTTCGAATGTATGGTGGATTACGTACCAGAAAGCGAAAAAAAATACACAGTACAAATAAAAATTTGCTTTATAGAGATGTACAAAACCAACACACAAATATTCCTAAACTATCTCTTCAACTGTCATTACCAACTTTTTCTGCGACCGTTTGCGAAATTAAGAAAAATTCTAATTTTTCAGTCACGATGCGTCCAATCTGTAGGATGACGATACTCGACCTTTAGCGCGGAGACATCAGTAGAGATAGGACTCAGCATATAACCAGTTACGTAATCTCTTACTTTAGACAAGGAGATTGTCGTAATGATATACGTAAGTCAATTTCTACGAGCATCAGCGTAATATGCTCAAAAATACAGGTGCGGTGGAACAAGTGCGGCAGAAATGAAATCAGATTTTTGCATTTCAATTTAGTCTGGTTAAGAAATAACGTGGAGTTTGCGGAGGTTTCTCTTGTATTGCCATCTTCCAGTTGTGTTTCCCCTCCAGTCATAAAAAACAGGACGACCGCGTAAATTATTTGAAGAAAGCAGTGCTACTGTAAAAAAGATAAGGAGATAGTGCAAACAATGAGCACTAAATAATTAGTAGCTGCCACTCAAGGGAAACTACGAGCGTCATGGAAGAAAGATGCTGCAAATATAGTGGGAGAACTTTCTTTTGCATCTCCTCAAATAGCTACAGAATGAAGGAAAGCGCGAGAAGCATCCCTCAAAACCCCTAAAAGTATGACACCTGATGAAGCCCTCGCTATGATGATGGATATAAAATTAAGCGTGAACCAATACAAAAGAATACAATAGCAAAATATGTCCTCCATATTATTTTGTGAAAACGGCGAAGGAAAGATGATATCCATCAGAAGAGAGCATAAGTATTTCTGAGACATCTGTGGAAATTAAGGTGCAAGATTGATTGGATCAAACAGACAGACTCTGTCACGAACAAGGGAAAGTGTTTAACAACATAGTTGACGACTTGTCTTGAGGTTGTGACGTCAGAGGAGACCAGAGTCGTTACAAACAGAAATTTTCAAGCGATCCTTCTTCATCTGACGAAAGTTTATTCAGTTTTTCATTTGCACCACTATCATCTGGAATAATCCACAACCTTCCTCTACCCGGTATTGTAGACCGATTCAAATGAGATTTGTGAAATAAACTAGAGATTTAATTAGAGAAGTGGAAAATATTCGTGAACAAATTTCGCATTTAGATTCCACAACAATCCAGTTATACAATAACCATTCCATCAATTCTGATCAAGGGCCCTAAAGCAGAGGTGAATTGGAAAATTTCAGCAAACTTCTAGATCAGATAAAAAATGTAATGTAATAAAATATCAGATAAAAAATGTAATTAATAGATAGCAAAAAACTCGTAAATATTAAAATAACACGAAATCCAAGATTTATTTTTTCAATAGACGCCACTCGGAGAAAAACCCGGGCAAGGAGTGTTAAATTTTTGTTTATAGTTAAATTATTCATATTCATGATTTATAATTTAGAACGTGTAACGACCTAATGTTACAGAAAACGTTATTTATGATAAAATTATATTAACAGAGAACTCACTGTACTCCGTTGCTACGCAGCAGCCATTACAACCATACTGTAGTTTATAATAGCTTTCTCGTCAAAATCGGTGAGCATAACTTCAAATATACCTTCAGAATGTCCGGTTTCTTGCAAAAGACAAAGTATATTACACAAATATTAAACTCACTATTATTGTCTAAATGGCCAGTAAGATATGTTTTTAAAGCTGAAATCGATATCAGCATACACATTGCATCATTTTATACAAATTTTAGTATTTTAAAGATTTAATACTATGTTGGCACAACCACCTTCAATTTTTCTAATATACATGTTTGTACACAAGTATTCAAATTGTTATAACTTCGATTCACGCTGGTGCATGTACTTTTCTCGTGGAAATAACACGTGTTACAAAGACACCTATTCACCGTGTTACGACAACGTAACAAACAATAGCTCTAAAATAATAGGATTCGGTCCATTGACCTACAAAAAAGAAAGGATACGTCAAATGTAACTTCATCTCATCAAGTCCAATAAATCATCTTCATTCCTAACTGATGATCACAATGGCACACCACAACCCGCGACCCACTTCCTACGCATTGGAACCTGCACATAAATGGGAGTAAATTAACTCTGTTTGAAAAGGTGTAACACGATGCGTGAAATACGCTTTTGTGATAACTGTGTGTTTTGTTCTCATTTAACAATACTACGCTCAGACTACGACGGATGTCCCTGTCAGATTTCAAGCAATCCTTTGTTAACTGAGTAGAGCATTATAAGCAAGGGTGAAAGATATTATGGGTAGATGGAAACACATTTGGATATGACCATAGTAATGGTATTTCTTTAAGGGAGTTATTAAAGAAATGTCTTTACAAGATGCAGACCTCTAAAATCAAGTGAAAAGACAGGCTTGAAATGACTGTCAAACTCTGAAAATATTATACTGCAAAGTTATCGAGATAGACGATATTGAATATTGCGAGCCCACGAAACTAGTATTGCTGTCACGTTTTCAAAATTTAATAAACTCGGATATAAGACAGACGAATATTTCTTTTACTTTCTCGTATACGTAGTATATAGAAAGTTTTGTAATCGTTGAAAAAATTGAATACGAAATTTTCACGGAAATATCCGTTTTGGAGGGCCCTGACTCCAAAAAAGTTGTTTTTGCCATGACGTCCTTCCAGTCTGTACGCAGTACTTTAGACAAAATGAAAAAATAAATTTTATTAACTTCTTGTATTTACAGTAGAATTTACTTGTAATCCATGCACCTGCTCTCAATTTTCTTTTTTCATACAAAGTGTACTTCACATACAGAGCAAAGTACAGTTTTGAATATTGAAAAGAAACGCTAGAGAGAAAAATATTTTGTTTTCTAATTAAGTCAAATAATGCTACTTCTTTTAAAATAGAAAATATTAATTCAGGAGAACAAGACAGTAACCGACGGAGTGCAAAACAGAATTAAAGCAATTAACATTTCATGGTAGTGGAAGCGAACATGTCATACTTAATGTAAATCATAGCTGTGATACAAAGATAGTTTTGAGTTAGAAACTTCATCTTCAAGCCGTTTTTGAAAAGAGGACACTTCATATAGTATCGATGAGCCAATATCATTTTCATACTTTTTGTGGGGTCAAAATTTTATCTTTGGTTCGAGCCTTAGGAAAGCTAATATGAAATAGATAGGACAATCCCCTGCAACGATAATTTATCACTGTAGTATTTGTAGATAGAAAATGTAGTGTGCTTGTGAAGCTTATCTACATGGAACGATAGGAGGTATGAGTTGGGTGGTAGACTATTGTTAGTTAGTGGGCGGGTTAGCTGTGTTTACCAACAATTTGACCCACATGGGGGGAGGGGTTAGTAGGAGTTGTTAGTAATAGTAAGATTGAAGGAGGTGGGTAGAGGAAGGAGGGTTCACTTTTCAGTAGTCGCAGCTATATGAACTGGGACACCAGTGTGACATTAGCTACAAATGTTTCTGGCTCCACCGGGAATTGAATCCTGTATGACTTGGTGAAGAGCAAGAACACCACCTGAGCCACCAGGGGGTGCAACGATAATTGAATGAAATGTGATCACTCTTTACAAGATCTTTCAACATTAAAAGAATAGTTTGACAATCCCGGACTTTCTTGACACTTTGAGGAGTTTTACGGCTGGTAGTTCTGGACGTGTTCTCTTGAAATAATTCACATTGTCTTCAGACAAGATCCATTATGGTGGCTCGCAAATGATTGTGTTTATGAGAACATTCGGAGTAACATCAATTTTTGAGTGCTGTAGCTTTACTTGTGAATTACGGAATTAACTTTAATTTGTGATTATAAAATCTTATACCAACATAATTATCACAACATTTTTCATTATCTGTGATTATTTCATTTGCAGCATTAGACAAGAGTGCGTTAAACGGGAAATCTCGTCGTTAAATATACAAAACGCTACGGGGAAACCTTAAACAGCAAAAAAATACAGCTTACATGTGATAATTTATTATCTGCCAACTGTCCTGTGCCTCGTTGGTAGCTCATTTACTTTTTAAAAAAATTACGCAGTTTTATTTTCGCATATATCGTTCTGCTTAACCCGACGCTTAAAGTAATTATTTTTTAAAACGTTTGCTATGTTTTCCTAGAGAAGATGGATATAAATGGTGATGCATAAATAATATGAAGTGACGCACTTTGTTTTCTACTACAGAACGCAAGTCGTTATTTCTTGATGAGTTATTAATCGTCATATTTTTACGTCCTTCTGCCACTCCTGATAAAAAATGGCTCGAAATAAATTATTCTGGCGTCGCATGGCAATTCAACATTCACAGGACAAAGAATAATCCCATAAAATGGATCGAGTCACTCTGGAATCCTTAGAACTAGAAATTATCAACTGCTAATACGAACTACTCAAAATGTTTATGTTACTGATACAAAATGTTTATGTCATTTTTTTAATTTCAAGAGTTAAAGAAAAAGAAAATTTATTTTAAGGTAAGTATTATATTAAAACAATAAATAATAAGCGATAAGATTGATTCCCACATTTTGCGTTCATCGTTCATCGTTTTTGCGTTCATCGTTCTTTGGTCCTCAGGAGGAAGTCGATGCATTTTGTTTATGCATTCAATGATTTTCTGCCAATTGTTTCTTTTGTTAATTATGTTGCGAATTCATATTGATATTGTCTCTAGTTTTGTAATACTGCCCCTTTATCGTTTGACAAAAGTAATAGCAACAGTAAATACGGTAAATATTAAATAAAAATATTTTTTGTCAAACGCTTTTCATGCAAATACTTTGTCAAATACAGATACATTTTTGAGTTGTAAATCTTTCATTATTAGCAAAGTAATAACGAAGGCCTCTAAAACTTACCCTTTATATTAACCATACAGGACTGTCCAAAATTATGTTTCTGTATTGATTAATGAAATCACATATAATATGGCCCATCAACCCGACATCTCTCCTTCATCCGTATAAATATTGTGTAATGTTAGATGAAAGATGGCTTGATCTAATATTAAGTTTTAGTATTGAAACTCAATGTTTCGTTGGCATTTGCAGTCAACATCTTCCAGAGCTACTGCGAACGTTGTGTTATAAAACATTCGGCTTTTTGTAGTGCTACCTTTAATGCCATCTGACAACAGAAATTAAGAAAAAAATGTAGTGCATTGTTGACAAACTCCTCCAACAATTCTCATGACGTTTTGGCCGTCAGCTCCTACAGCATCATCTCGGAACGACTACGACGACTCAAATGCTACCTACCTTTCCCCTGTGTTCCAAAATATTAAGGCATTATCGAACTAAACTGTTGACAATTATATCACTGTAGCAAGGAAAATATCTCAGAAATTATTCATCATCGGCTCCTAAAGAGAAATGACGCTATGCGCTGTGCCCGGTCAGGTGGTTTTCCAAGGGTTACTGCGCTCTTGAAACCACAAGTCATAATAATAATAATAACCCGTGGGGGTTTGTCAGATCCTCTATCGGGCGCGGCCCCCTGCGAATGGGGGATGCTCGCTCATTTGAGAGGGTAGCGGGGAAATAAAATACTTGCCGTGGAACAAAATCTGACACCAGTTCTTAAGGGTAACCTCCCTGGGAGCTGTAAATAATTGGGTTCCTGACAATAAAGGAAGAGCCTCGGACGAGCGTTGTCATAGTCAAGGGCAACGCGGGAATAGACAGCTTGACAAATGGACTCCTGATCCTGCTATGAATACGGACACGGAATTAACCCCTGCCTCTTGTGCTTTGCCTCTATCTGGGGCAACCACTAAAACAGGGAAACCTCGGCAACGCCTCGCATGGACGGAAGAAATGGATACCAACGTGATGCGCTGCTACTTCAAAGCTACACAACTAGATACTATGACAATAGATTACAGAGACAAAATTCCTTGAGCTGTTCTTACAAATTTATCCAGATCTAAGCGATCTGGTCAGTGCTCAGCGGCTAGCGGACCAGAGGAGAGTAATTTATGTTAACAAAAGGATGACAGGATTGCAAATTGGCAAAATTAAAGATGAAGTAGCCAGTGAGCTGGCTGTTTGTGGGGCGCAAATAAGAGTAACTGAAGTAAATGTATCCTCATCCCCTTCAGGGAGCACAATTAACAGTCAGCCGATGGACGGTGGGCCCGGTAAACCCTTCAATTGCCCAAGGAGGCCTTACAGGCACCCAGAACAAGAGGCACAAGGAAATGAACAGGTCCCTATGATAGCGCATCTAAGGGATGCATTAGAGACAGCCATAGCTGAATACGGGTATATGGAGCTCGCATCCAGACCTTATGAACCAAAGTAGAATAACTCCAAGACGTTAGCTAAGACCACAGGAATAATGAATGAGAAGATTCTCCCAGCCTATATCAATCAGATTTTACTGACCTTCACAGCTTAATATACTGCTCTGCAATGACAATTGTCCGACATATAGGTGGAAAAATAGCTGGTAAACCGCAGAGAAATTGGAGACCTAGAAACTCGCCTACTTGGGAACTCCGCTTAGAGAGGACGATTGCTTCGTTAAGAGCTGATGTAGGAAGGCTGCATCAGTATCTTGCTGGTAGAAGATCTACAGGGCTTGGACGACATTTGGACCGGATAAAAAGGAAAAAACAAAGCATACAGTCAGAGATCCCAAACACAAATCATACGAGGAAATTCTTGCCACGCTCAAGCAGAACCTTACTGCCAAGTCAAGGCGACTTAGGAGATATCGGGAGTCATATAAAAGGAGAAGCAAATAACTTATTTTGCTCGATCCAGAAAAAATACTACAGGGGTTTTAGAACTGCCCGAAATGAGCAGCTCGCCAACCAATTCTCGCCCCAGGAAAAGGAGAGTATGGAGAAGCTTTGGGAAGGCATATGGTCGGACCCAGTGGAACACAATGGGGAAACTTTGTGGATCAAGAAAGAGACTGCACGACTGCTACAGGTGCCTGAAATGTCGTCAGTGACAATTACTAAGGAAGTGATCACAGAAGCTGTAAAGAAAACGCTCAATTGGAAATCTACTGACCCGGACTACATCCACAACTTTTTGCTTAAGAAACTCACCTGTACCCACGAGAAAATGGCATACTTTTTTATATGTTCCTCCAAAACCCCGATACTGTACCGAGCTTTCTCACACAGTTGGTTACATACCTGCTCCCTAAGGGACGTCAAACTGATAACCCTGCTTATTACAGCCCTATCACCTGCATATGTACAAAGTATAAAGTGTTGACCTCCTGTTTGACTACAGCGATGTACGACCATTTGGCTGAGTATGATGTGCTGGCAGAGGAACAGAAGGGATGCATCAAGGGGTCACAAGGCTGTAAGGAACAGCTGATAATTGACTCGGTGGTATTAGAACAAGCAATTATCAAGGGCAGGAATATATATACAGCCTTCATCGATTACAAGAAGGCGTTTGATTCAGAGCCTCACTCCTGGCTAATGCAGGTCCTGGAAATCTACAAAATAGACCAGCATATCGTAAGACTCTTACGTTATCTCATGTCCTCGTGGAAAACAGTAATCCAAGTTCATTCTAGTGGAGTCAGCTTTCTTACAAAACCTATCGATGTAAGAAGAGGCATTTTCCAAGGGGACAGCCTAAGGCCCCTGTGGTTTTGTATGGCTCTTAACCCATTATCAACGCTATTAGACTCAATAGGATATGGTTTCGAGATAAAATGCGGTAATCTAGTGAAATATTTGCAGTCACCTGATGTACATGGATGATATCAAGCTTTATGCTTCAACAGATCACCAATTGCAGCAACTCCTCCGAACAACGCAAATCTTCTCAAATGATATTAAAATGAGTTTTGGGCTTGATAAATGTAGAACTCTAAAAATTGAAAAGGGTAAAACGCTAGCATCTGGGTTTGAAATGGGAGGAGGTGCCTATATGGAGGGGATGAATGAAACGGATACCTAGGACTTCTGCAAGCAAAACGTATTTGTCATAAGGAAGTCGAAGCGGAAATTACTACTGAGTACTATAAAAGACTATCCGGAATCCAGAAGTCAAAGCTGAATGGGAAGAATACATTTCAAGCGATCAACACCTATGCTGTGCCAGTCCTTACATTTACATTTGGCACTGTTAAATGGACCACAACGGATCTTGACACAATATCGAGCAAAACAAGGTTTATCGTAACTAAGTATCGGGCACACCACCCCAAGGCTGCCATTGAGAGAATATGCATCCCCAGAAGTGCCGGAGGACGTGGGTTTGTTGACATACGCACGGTACATATGAGACAAATAGCTAACCTGAGAGATTATTACCTCACAAAGTCGACATCACTGCATGACGCTGTTCGCCTGGCGGACGACCTCTCAATTTGCGCAACAAAAATGATATTTGCATTTCATCGCAGCAAGAACACCTGTACCAACTAGTGACTAGATGGTCAAGCAAGGCACTCCATGGCCGGCGACCTGCTGAACTCAACCACGACTTTGTCGACAAGGAAGCGTCGAACAAGTGGCTGACAAATGCGGATCTGTTTGTGGAAACGAAGGGTTTCATGCTAGCGATCCAAGACCAGGTCGTCGCAACTAACAACCTACAGGAGGGTTATACTGAAGGAGCAAAATGTTGAACACATCTGCAGGAATTGCAAAGAACCCAGAGAGACGATTCAGCATATAACATCTGGCTGTAGGATGCTGGCGCCAACGAGCTACCTCAACCGTCATGATCAAGTAGCCAAAATTGTGCATCAAGCCATTGGCCAAAGGTACCAACTGCATGAGGACCAAACACCCTACTATAGATACGAGCCTGCTGCAGCTATTGAAAACGCCACTCATCAACTATATTGGAACAGAAGCGTAATAACTGACAAACCACTGCCCTGCAACAGGCCGGATATTATTCTGATTGACCGCTTCTCATCTACCACATATCTTATAGACGTGGCCATCCCGAGCTCCCACAACCTGCAGACAACCTGGAACGACAAAATCAAGAAATCTGTAGCTCTTGCGGAGGAAATACAAACAATGTGGCGTCAAAGAGAAGTATATATAGTACCGATGGTCATCTCGGCAACTGGACTAATCCCTAAGAAGCTCAAAAGCAGCCTGGAGAAGATAGGTCTATGACCTTTCCTGTACAGCAAGCTGCAAAAATCCGTCATCCTTAGTACCTGTAGCCTGACCAGAGCATTTCATTTGTTTGTCTTTTAGGACCGTCCACTCGAAGAAATCCAGCAAATGTTGCTGTGAATTATAGAGAAAATAATAATAATAATAATAAATTGACTGTCAAAAACGCAGTTCAAACTGCGTATGACCACGTGAAGGACTAAAATACTAATTTACTTTCCGGAAGCAAACAAGGGACAAACCCATCAATTCTGATTAAGGTCCCTAAGGCAGAGGCGTATTGAAATAATTCAGCAACTCCTAAATAAGACAAAAAATATGACACAATAGAACACAAATTTGTAATGTAACACAAAAAAATTGTTTCTCAAGTACGTATTATTAACGAACTATAAATTATTCGGCAAAAATCGTAAGTATTAAAATAGCATTAAATTCAATATTTATTGTTTCAATTGACACCGCCCCATACACAATTAGAGAATCTGTACATAAAATTCGCCTCTACCCGAAGAAAAACCGGAGAAGCTTTTATATTGAGACTTTTTTTCAGTATATTTGTTACGTATAAGTATAGTGTTTTCCTTATAGCAGCTTTTTTATGAACACAGATTTATTCTTCAAATCTTTTTAAATTTTTAAACTCACACTTACCATATTTATTTCATTATTGGTCAATAGTATCAATAGTATGGTATTAGAGGAGGATAAAATTCATATTTGTATTGGACGAAAACCTATTTCCGAACTCTTTTTTATTCACGTTGATTGTTCGGAAGCACCTTCTGTACTTTACAGGTGATGAAGCTACAGAGTTGGCTTTTACAGGGCATTTGTTGAAGTGTGCATGAAATTGCGAGCTTCCCACTTCAAAAGGAGACGGAGGTGATCAAAGCCCACGCATTCTCTGTTATCATCTGCTGCATTGCTGCCCTCACGGAGTGGTTAATCGTTGAGGACTTTAGAGGTTCCTGACTTATCAAAACGACATTTCCGTCACAACATTTATAAAAAAGTCTTTTAATCGCTATTTTACATACAATGCTTTACATTGTTCTAAAAATTTTCATGTTTTAATTTTATAGTCATTCTCACATTTATGAAGTGCACAACGTCCCATCCGTCCCACCACCAATCCTATGATCCTAGAAAACCAGGGCGTAGCGGGGATCCCCGAAGGCGTAGTGAAGCCAACACCTCTAGGGGAGGGAAAACCCGAAATAAAACCCGGACTTTCAAAGAGGACGTTGGGGTGGGGCCAGCAACCCCATCGTTTGAAAAACTAAGCTGTTCAGACACAAACGATACGAAAGCTGGACCAATCAACGGAAACGACTTGGCAACTCTTATAAGGATTGGAATTTGGTTACTTGGAATGTCAGAGGTGTGGATGAGAATGGCAACTTTAAGATATTACTTAGGACACTGAAGGAATATAAAGTAAGTACTGCAGCCACAAAAGAGACCAAAAGGAGAGGGAATGAAATTTATGACTATAAATGTTACACAATACGTAAAACAATGAACACCAGGGTTTTTGATGCAGCATGTTGACATTTATAGAAGTGGCTAATAGTCATTTACCAGAAACCTCCGTATCTCGTAATATTTTGAAGTAATTTTTCCGCAGTTCCTTGATTCTATAGAAATCATTCTGTAGAGGACATTCTTTGTCATCATGATCTCATTACACTGGAATTCGATTTATTGTTGCAAATTTTTGAAACGAACTCTAATATATTTAATAAGACTCTAATCTTGCGTAAAACATATCGTAAAATGCGTGTACTAGGAAAGAGTAATAGAACTAGCTACATTTGCACAAAGTGCTCGGGGTTCTCAAATGACTTCCTAATAATATGTTGCTTAAATTGAGAAGTTAAAAACAATTCACATTGAAAACACAAATTTTCAGTTTCCTAATAGTATTCGAATATGCAAATATATTATGAATAAAGGGTTTCGCAGAACGCTTAATAATAATAATAATAATAATAATAATATTTAAACTATAACTATGCTCGTCAAAGCTTATGTAATTATTCTCCATTATACTCCCATAATGTACGTCACGTAAAATGTAAGCGCAAACTGTAGGCTGCGCTCTATTTAGCGATGAGTCAGTGTTCATTTTGTTGTACTATATATGGAACAAGTAAATAGTTAAACGTTAATGATAGGAAATCTAATCGATTAAAATTTGGAACATTAAAACTGAAAATAATAACGGATTAAAGTTGAATGTTGATTACAAATTAGCGTATTATCAAAAGTTCAATGTTAGACATGAAACTTTGGAACTAATTCTGACAATATAAATTCAACTTCTAATCAAAAACCAATTATAAAAGAAATAGTTCATAGCTAAAAATCTGAGATACCGATACTTCTAAAGTTAAGAAAATAATTTTTGGTATGACATCCCATTTGTGGGAATTGGTGAAATGGGTAATGGTGGGGGATGAAAGGAACATTGTAAAAAAGTTAATTTTTAGAAATTCGTTATAGTTATTACTCAACTTTCTTTTAAATATAAATTTGAACTTTTGTTGATGTGCGAGAAAAAATATTAGAGTTAGAATAGATATAAGCGAGCTTACCTAGTATATAGCAACGATTCTACTGTTTCAGAGCCGAGAGACAAGTGATGTCATACGTTAAACAAATGAAGCGATGGTATTGGAAAAAAATGCGTACAGAGCAGCTCTGCACCAAATTCATCAGTAAAATCAATCAATAGCCAAAGTGCTATTAGCAACGAGCACTGTCATTAAAATGCGATTACCGGTCTAGGAGGCCATGTCGTTCAGAAATGAATAGAATTCAGAGAGATCGAAATGACCAGAGACCCATCATGATTGTGAATATTTTAATATTCGTTCTCGAAAATTCACTGAAATATTCCGATAGTCTAATTAAGCATAATAAAGACATGACACAAAAGAAAATGGGTAAGAGAAATATGAAACTGAAATATGTCTCCATAGTCACAAAAAAATATTATTTTAAAACTTCTCAAAATTAATTTTCAATATCTTTTGTTGTCCTTTATACGAACATTTTTATGTTAACTCAATTTTTAATTTTGACATCTTTGAATACCAAAATTAGTGAACTCGATACAAGAAGAATGTTCTGTTGTAAAATTTATATAAAATAAAAACTTACATTAATTCAATTATATTCCCTACGTAATGATATCAATAGTTTTTTAAATTTATTTATGTATTTAATGTCTTTTGGCAAAATGAGGTTCAGGACATGAAGCCCGATCTGCCACCTAACCGTTGGACTTGGACAAGGGAATTGGGAAGGTGAGATGTTGGGTTGCCAGGGAACTTATGGTACCGAACCGACATTTGTCTGGAGTATGTGAGGGAAACCCCAGTTGAAAACCTCACCTAGTTCGGCCGAGCAGGGTTCGAACCCACGCTCTACCGCTCAGCGGGATCGAGTAGAGAGCACGCTACCACTAGACGAGTATTTTAGTGTTCAAACTATAAACTATATAATGAACTATGGTCTGAAACTTTCCCCCAAAATTATATATATGGCAGGTTATTCAATCCACACAAGTGCATTTTTCACGCAAGTTCGATCCCAAATTGATTTGCGTTAATTTCATTTATTGTTTTCTCTGCTTATGGATATGTGTCAAGAACATGAAAAAGAATAGATTTCAGTCAATATACGACAATTTAGTATTTAGCTTCATAATTAGTCGATTTACTTGCTTGGTCTTTGAGTTATGCAGAATGCGTTAACATTAAATTTAATATGTAGTAAGATTCCCCTAGATTGTGAAGAGAGGGATTGTTAAATATTCATAATTTTAAAAAAATTGGTCGTGATGAAAATAACATTTGAAAATACTCTTGATATGATGTAGTTCTTGCCACGCTTCATACAAATTTACCAAGGGACTCCAGTTTTACCAGGACGAAGACACCAATATGAAGATTGCATTCATTTGCGTGGGTGGTGATGACGACCTGTCTCTTAT
>NNCF01127629.1:529960-548125 GCA_002313205.1 Laupala kohalensis
TACCTCACCGGCCGTTTAAAAGAAATAATTGCAATTGTAATTCATGGTGTAATACATTGCGTCTTGTAGAGGAAACACTTATTTACAAATTAACACTAACTTTTAAATCACAAAAGTGATGGAAGTTTACTTTGAACTGTAGTAAACTTTCCGTGGTATTTTTACATCACTTTTATCTATAGGTCATCGGACATTTGAGAAAGCCATTTTACTTTTTCTGGGGTGAGAAGCATAAATCACGAATTCCTTGCTCTCCATCGCCATGCTTCTATTTGCGCTTATGCTTTTCAAACGAGTCAATCGAGTCTTGAGTATATTCTGTATTATATTGTTAACTGATGTGCACAAATTAAATCGTGTTCTTCCTTAGTTAATATTCATATTGTTGTCTTTTAAAACAATTAGAATGATAATAAATATGACAATTGTTCGTCTCCTTTATTAGGCTAACTTGGAGTGCTGGTCCCACCTTATTTCCGTCATTTCTGTTACAACTACGGTTATTAGAGATGTGAGGTTTAGACAGAGTAAAAAAGAAAACGTTTTAAGTTAGAAAAATTTTGCATTTGGGATCCCCCTCACCGCTCCTTCAAACTATTTATTCCCTATTATAAATACATTTTACGAGACATTTAAGATAAAAGGAAACTCGGATATATAACGCTATGCACATAAATAAAACAAAAGTTTAGAAAAGACACGTAAAAGACCAAAGCTTCGAAAATCGTCGTAACATTTATACAGGATGCCCAACGCCACACAATTATTTCGAAATTCGGTCAAGTTTTTCTTATTTAATTTGTAAGTGTCTTGTAGTGCAAATTTTCAAACACTGACGTTTTGTTTATGCAACCAGTCATACTCCCGTGTATTGATGGGAAACGTAGACACGATACAATTAATCCTTAACTGGTAGACACAGGACATAAATGTACCATAACAATGTTTTGTAAAAACATTCCAGGACATGTATTTCTCAAATGCAGCAATGACTTTCACTGGCTGCATGTCACATTTTTCTGACGGTAATTAAAAAATTAATGTCATCGTCGCGTCGCTTCAAACTCACGCGTACCTTGAGTGTGATTTTTTGATCCATGAGTGTCTTCTAAACATGGACCCAAAAACACATGGAACGGAAAAAAAAATTTCATTTCTGATTTTGGTTGGAATTTCGTCGAAAAACACATGATTTTTAGATTTTGTATTTCTGATTTGCGCAGAGAATTTGAAAGAAGCTAATATCAGTGTTGTGGACGACAAAACATCATCAGTAATAGAGGTTTCACACAGTTCTTTAGTACCAGTGTTGTCAGTTATGCCAACTAAATAAGATCATTCAACTAGTATAACAAACAATGTGTCACGAATGTGACTGCAAAAGTCATTATGTGTTGTTTGCTGCATGTAACTTTATTTATTTGTAGAAATACAAATAGGTCATTTTCAAGTTCGTGATCTCGTTGAAATTCGTACTATAACAACAACAAAAATGGTTGTTATTTTTTGTTTTATGTTGATTTGCTATTCATTTGTGCAATTATAAACCAGAATAATGTTTTAGTTCGCGTTTTTTATAAGAAAAATATTTATTTCTTCTTTTTTGTGTGTGCAAAACTTGAATTCATGTCAGCTTACTAGGCATTACCTGAATAAAAATGAAGACTAACTTTTTGTATTTTTTATCTGAGTATACTTATTTTTTCTTTGATCTAAAATGGTTATTTTCAAAAAGAACATCCATGAATACAAATCTCTTATATCGTTTCGGTTGCTTGACATTCAAATTCAGATAAGTGCGAAAAAAAACTGCAGGGTGAAACTTGACTCACAAGTACCAAAAATACGTGTATCAATTGAGGTTCATGTAAATAAAATTGTTATTTATATAATAAAAAAGGGTTTACGAATTATATTTTTGACTGTTATCCTCGTGTGCTTAAAAAGAAATTTCACGCAAATAGAGATTAGGATACTTAGTTAGTTGCACTATAGAAAACTTAGATCCAATATTGATGTGACGCTTTCAAGTAAATCTATCAAATAAGGCCATTAGTGTATTGCATCCCATCCAGCTCGACCCGCCTGCCTCGGAGAACAGGGTTCTGCGCTAGTGATTACAATGGAATGGCCACAAACTGGAGAATGCTCTTGTGAGACAATATTGGCTTCAGCAGAGGCAACACGTCGATAAGGGAGGCATCAGTATCTGCGCCACACGCCTTAGCATCGACACATCGGCATGCAACCACTCATAACAGGCTATGCGTACATTACACCTCGCACGGAATGTAGTCTTCACTGAGACGGTCACTTTGTGAACAGATAGGGATAATATTAGTGGATCCTATTCAGAGTGTGATTCAAGGGGTCATCAATTCGACGAGATATTGACTACCGAGTAATTAAGTAATGCAACGATTTCATCAAGAATAAAATCTTATTTTGCTCGACAGAGGTATCATGGTAGCTTTTAATTTATCATACATTCTCTTTGGTGATCAACTCTGTCGTTTTAATTTTCAATATTCTCAATCTAATATCCTTCATTACTCTTAAATATTCTTTTGTAATCCCTCTCAAATTACTAGTCCTATCACTTTCAACCAGTCTACAGACTCTATATAACAAATTCAAAAGTTATCAGCAATGAATTAATGTCTACATTAACAAATAAAAAATGAACATTTGGCTCACACTAAACACTCTTACAAGTGAAACAATTAAAAGTAGTAAAACAATTTCCCCATAAATATTTCTCTCTGAATAATAAAAGGACTCATTTTGCGTGATCGTTTTTTTCTCTCATATGTATCGTAGATGAGACAATGAATTGTTTCATAAACTTTCATTGCAATTTGTATTTTTTTTCAATAAAAATTTACTTTAAAATAATTATTAGTGTATGAGTCAGGAAAGACACATTTTCAGATACCACCATTCACAATTCCTCACTACACCCTCCCTCACACAAACATGCTGCCTTTCATGGTCCATCGTCTCTTCACCATTCCACTCTCACAAAATAAGATAAAAAAAGAAATAGACCCAATAAAACTTATAGCATCAAACAATGGCTGCAACACCTCTCATTGATAATATATAAATTAGATAATGATATAACTTAGATTGTATCACACAAAGAATGTCACATGACTTACACCAAACAATGATATTTAAATCAGATATGCAATCCCTTTCATGGGCTCTCTCTCACTAAAAATCGCTAATTTATTGAAACATTTCAACATTCACACTACCTTCTTCTCTCCATAAACTCTCAACTCAATTATACACTAAGGATCCCACACCTCATCTCCTCCAAAGTGGAGAATATGCCCTCTTACGCAGTGATTGTTCCTCCGTGTACGTGAGGCAGTCTGGAAGAACGTTCAAACAAAGAGTACAAGAACACATAAATGAATGGAAATATAACACTTCAGTCTCTCACTTTGCCAACCACCTAATAGGAAACAAACACACATTCAACATTGAGAAGGATCTTCATATATAAGAAGTAGAAAATAGATTTTGGCCCCGGATCGAAAACTATGTTAGTTACGATGACTGCCATACAGTCGAAAAAGCTTTATTAAAACTAAGAGCAACAATTACCAAGTAAAATTTGTTGAATATTGAAATAGATTCTTTTCCTTTTTTAAGGTGTAGAAAGGAACAATACGTCTACTTGGATTATTAAATGTAATGTTTTCAGATGGGTTTACTACAATTATTACTATATATTACTGACAAATATGTTATTTAGTTATCTGTTGGTCCCTCAGTATTTTTATTTAAAACAAATAATTAGTTAAGAACTGCGTATAAACATATGGAAGACAATAAGCTATTTTTTTTCTCCGCAATCAAGCACAGAGACATCACATTTATTCAGATCTAAGTTTCCAAGAAAAAACAGAAAAAAAGACCAGGTCGAAGTGGGTTCACATATAACAATGTATTTAACCCTAAGAATGCTATTTAAGATAGGATCTATAAAATCGGCCGCAACTAGACGATTAATGATCATAAAGGCCGGTATTGTAGAGAATAACTTACAAATATTATTTCGGAGTATGATTTTAAGTTTTGCAGTATATAAATAAATTTATTGTCAAAAGAGCAGTAGAAACTGCGTATGACCACGTGGAGGACAATAAACAAATTTACTCTCCGGAAGCAAGCAAGGGACCATCCCATCAATTCCGATCAAGGGACCTAAGGCAGAGGCGGATTCAAAAATTTCAGCAAAAACTCATAGATAAGATAAAAAGTTAGCTGCGAGTTATAATACTAATAGAATGTCAATATGTTCGTAATTTAACGCAAAAAAAATGTACATGTACAAATTATTATCAAACTATATATTATTCTGAGTATAGTGTTTAAAAATCATAAGAATTGAAATAACACTAAATTAAATTCATGATTTATTATTTCAATAAACATGGCGTGATAAAGTACAAGACGGATTTAACTTTTATTAAAATCAATAAATTCTTTTACATTGTAGAAGCACTGGTGAAGGAGGTAGTTTTTAACCGCGGATTTGAAGAGATTCAATTTCATAACATCTTTTATATTCCCGTTGTATATCATGAACCATATAAAATAGCATTACGATTTTTGAATCATAACGTATAATTTTTGTTTACACTAAATTATGAAGGAGGTTATGTCGTATGATAACAAAAAATATTCCCGTGCAAAGCCGAGCTGTATTGGCTACTACAATTATAATATAAAATGGGAACACATATAATATAAGAGTGTATTTGGAATTTCTATGGGAAGATTAGAAGGGGACACAGCCATTTCCGAACAGCTTGGGTAGTTTTTGAGACCAAGGTAGCATTAAAGTTATTTTGCATTCGAACCATTTATTATAAGGGCATTACGACAATGACACGACGTGACTCACAAATGATCTCACATTATTAAATTAATTGTTAAATGGAATATCAAAATATTTTTATTCGATATTTGAAATTGATATTACGTTCAATTATAATCGAAAAATTCCTTGGTATTATAGATATTATTTCGTCAAGAAATGACAACAGGAAGGTGCTTAAACCGAAGAACACTGAAGGATGAAGGGTTTGAGTGGTAAGAAGACGGTAATGTCCTTTACCACCTGCCGTGGAGTTCGTCATGCTGCGGGTGAGAGAGAGAGATGGAGAGGGGAGAAAGAGTGAGAGTGAGAGAGTGTGTTAGCAACGAGGAGCAGCGACGGTGGAATCGATCAGCTCTCAATCGAATGATGGATCGCAAAGAATCGCCACGGGACTCGCAGGCGCCTTCCCCCCACCCCCCACCCCCGGTGGCAGATACGCTGCCGAAAAAATATTTCTCATCTTCGCGCATACTTCTACATCAAGTCTGACCTGCTATACCCAGGGTCGCTTTTACCATTAGGATCAGTACTATCGCAAAAAATATTGTGTGTATTCGGTTCCAGTACTATTAAAATCAGTTGAACAAAGTGTAGTAACTTTACATTGTACTAATAATGATCAGTTAATGGGTTGAGATAACACATTAATATTGGAATTAATATAAATTACACAATGGAAGTTTAGATTTACGCTCTGACTGACACAGATAAACTATTGGATATTTACACTACAATATTATAACATATTTGAGTAATTTATGATTCTTTGTGAACATATTTTGACTTTATATATACGATTAATATAATGATCAATTGTTTTGTTTATTGTTATAAATTCTTACACCTGAGACGACTAAACCTTATGTCGAAACGTTGTTCAAAGCACAAAATAAATGTTATTCGTCCGTCATAATATCGTAAGTTTTAAATTATTTATTTAATCACACAGATGTATCCTACTTAAGAGTATTCAAAGATGTATTGGTGATTTCATATCGTTTCATCTTTCACCTCTTCCTTCCCTAATTAACAGCACTTAAATATTACATCCAGAAAAGAAGCTACTTGTCTCAATTACTTGAAGAAGATTACCCTTGACTAGTTGAGTCCTACAGAAAACTTGTGAATTGCGGTGAGCCTCACCGCCAGGTAACATAATAATCATATTATGTTGAATGAAAATGGGAGACGGGACCGAGATTCGAACTCGGGACATTAATCTTCATGCGCCTATGCGCTTACCAACTCCGCCACCCCGTTCATTACCTTGCTTACCAACCTTACCTGGCGGTGAGGTTCACCACAATTTAGAGATTTCTGTACGTTTATGAGCTCCAGAATTTTGACCCACAATCAAATACTTCCTAAGGGAATCGCCTCATATGAGTATTCTAGTCTCTACGAGACCACCTCAGAGGTCTGGGGGTTGAATGTCAATGGTAGACTGTGCCCAGAAATAAGCGGGGTGGTAGAGTTATTAAGCGTATGAACTCGAACTATAGATTATAGATTATTCTGAGTATAGTGCTTAAAAATCAAAAGAATTGAAATAACACTAAATTCACGATTTATTGTTACAATAGACCCGCCCCTAGACAAAGCCTAGAGAACCTGTATGATAAATCCGCCTCTACCCGAAGGAAAACCGGAGAAAAACCCGGGCCAGGATGGTTAAGCTCAAATCCCGAGTTCGAATCTCGGTCCCATCTCCCATTTTCATTCAACGTATTATTAATTAGTTGAGTCCTGTCAAATGACAGCTCTGTCGCGTCTGAAAAAGCTGCTGGTAAGCTGTGGCCATGCCTCGGAGTCGAACGATTCAGCGGATATGGAACAGGATTGTCTGTCATATTATTCAGGTAATTGAAATTGTGTTGCTAAAGAAAGGTTCATGATACATTTCACAGAAGAACATTCATGTTAATATTTTATGATTTTAGACGTGAATGAATTGAAAAAAAAATGTAGACATTCATATTATCAGACCGTATGTTAGTTACATTCACGTTCTCATCCGATTTAATCTCACGGGTTTCGCTAATAATACATTATAAAGTACGTAACATTTCTAGTAAGATTACTTCGTAAAAAGTGTCCATGCTTCAAGATGGAGTCAAGGTCAACATATTATCTCTCGAAAACAAAATCAGTTTGTAATAAATGGTACACTTTGTAATAAATGGTAAATGTTGTTACATGACAAGTTTTAAATGTCAGGGTTTTTAATTTTAAGAAAAGTTTGTGTAATGATGTTTTCATAAAACTTCTATCTCCAGAGTGGAACAACGTAGAAGAGCCTTCCTGGTTCTGTTGTGACAATTCTTAGTAACTGATGCCAATATAAGTCAGAATAAATATCTTCTTTTTATATTTGGTGTAGACTTTATGATAATTGATGTTCAGTGAATCTGCGTTCGGCGGCAATCTTCCTGAATTTACTTTCTCTTTCCTGCCATTTTTGCTTATCTACTGTTCTGTTTAATAAACTTCGGTCAAATCTGTGAAACGGCCGAGAATAGGGCAAGTTCCCGGGTACCACTGTGTGAGTGCAGCTGGTAACCATATATTTCCTGAAGCCACAGGAAGACCGAAATTGATTCAGTTTAAATGGCGTGATAAAAATAATTTATATTTTTATGATACTCTACTACTATTTACGTCCATTATATAATCTAACAAAATAAATAATTAATAATTTACGACCTTTTATGGACTCTTAACAGAAAATATAAACATTATTCAAAGTCCATAAAATGTGTAAATTATTAATTATTTATTTTTATGATACGTTATAAAGGGTAGAGATATAGCATATTGGGTGATACACGAAGAGGTTTAAAGAAACCAACAAATATTTATTTAAACAAGCAGCTCTCAGGACTCAAATTTTCTGTGCCATTTTTAAGACATATTTTTAAATTTTATATTTGGAAACCTATTTCAAACACCGTAATTTTTCGACATTAATGGAACAAAATAATTTTTTTTTTAATTAGTCATAAATTAAGTTTTCTTATTTATTTTGTTTATTTCGCGCTTATTTTATAATAAATTTATTGTTTATTTGAGTTTAGTTAAATTTAATAAGTCAAATATAATTGATTTATTTGCTCGCCCAGACGCTCTTACGAGTCTTCACTCCAGTCGTGATTTTCCTGACATCGACTGCAATGTGTCGTCGTCATTTGCAATCCAATTTCCTCCATATGGAGCAATATCGAGGTGATTTCAATGTTTAAAGAGGTATTAAGAGCCAGGAATGAATGAAACGATGATTGGGCATTACTCTGACGATGACAAAACCTTTACAATGTGCTACCATTGTAGTATTTGAAAACGGGATATGTAGTACCATTGAAGCTTATTTATATGGGGTAATAGGAGATAGAAGGTGGGTGGTTAAGTTATTGTTATTATATATGCCGGTTACCTGGGTTTACCAATGACTTGGTCCACGTGGAGGTGTTAATAGTAGTAGTTAGTAACAGTAAGAGTTTGTGATACTGAAAGTATTAGGTAGTGGATAGAAGGAGCGGGATTCTCTTTTCTCTTACAAAAGTTAGAAGTTTTTTTCCATGCTTCGCCGGGAAATGAACCCGGGAAGACTCAGTAGATAGCAAGACGCTAACCCTGAACCAGCAGTTCAAGTACATTTTATTATCCTTTTTATGGGTAAATATCCCTTCTCCCCTCGATGAACGTACCGTAAATCAGAACTTTCATCTTTTCGGTATTTCCTCATCTATTATATTTCTGTCGCATTCTCTCGGTTCAAGTTCAATTACATTTCCTCATAGTCTCAGATTATTCCTGGTGCACTGTGCGCGGCTTCATCTTCGTACCGCCCCCTCTTTCTCCCTTCCTCACCCGTAACAACTCCGCTTTGACACCTACGTCATCACTTCCGTTCCTGTTACCTGTGCGTCCTTTGGAGAGCACACCCCAAGCTGTCAACGACCTCAGAAGACCGATACATCAAACTGCGCTGACGAAGCACTATCTCATCTCCCTCTCCCCCTTTCTCACACGTCTGCATTGTCTCCCAAGTCAGATTCAGTTTTTTTCTTCTTCGCATTTCGCATTTTTCTGCTTTCACATGTCCATATTTCATTTGGAATATCATTGTGTAATGGAATGGAATCCATTCTTTTTATTCGGAGACAGTTTTTCATCTTTCATTCAGTATGGAGAAATTGAAGTTTTACCAATTTTGAATTATTATACAGTGTGTTGGTAGAATGACACAATGTAATTCTCCTCTTCAGGTTTCTTTTTCTACGAAGTATAATTGAGAAAAATAAATTAAACTTTAACATATTATGTAGTATTATGATAACACCGCAATATACGTATTAAAGTGAACACTCGACTATCGTTGATGATTGAGGAACTAGTGGACCCCTTCTTTGCCACAACTGCTTCTAATAGTAATTGTAGGTTTATTTGTGAAGGTGGAAGATGGTCTTGCTGACTCCAAAAGACAAGATCTTCCGCCTTGTAACCACATAAATAATTGTTCATAAAGCAGGTTGTTTAAATAAGGTTTTATTTGTCTTACGTAAACCTGAGTCTCACGTATTGGCGGAGACGTAGTGTTGGTCCTGAAGAACTGGGCGTGGAGAGCTTGGCGTCGAATGAAATCCGGGATCGGTGACGGGCGTGGAGAGCTTNTATTTACTCCATATACCCAAAATCTACTATCATCTGCTATTTTTGCATATTTCCCTAGAATTATCAACGATATTTTTAGATATCTTTTTCTCTTCATCTGTCATTAAGTACCTTTATAAGTCCAATATCAAATCCATGATACTATTTTTAACGTTTCCAAAATCTAGATCATTTTAACATTAATTCTTTATTTCCAAATTCTCTACTTCATTCTCAATACTTCCGTACACTTTATCTTCAATTCTGTCCTTGATGTTGTCTACTGTTCTTTCAATATTTATTTCCGAGTTTATTATTTTTCTCCTCTTTTACTTCTATTGGGTATTGAACTTAATTCAAGTATATCGCCTACTCAAACCTAACGAAAATCTTAATTTGAAGAAACTTAAAAATATTTTATACACTTATTTTTATGCAGACGTGTTACATTACAATATCCAAGGTTCCAAATTAGTGTTGTGAGGACAACAGTCTCTTATCGCAGGGACCCTTGGGGAATGACCAAAAGTTTATTTCGTGTAAGAAATACCTGAAATACCTGAAGTTCTCTTCAAATTTATACAGTTTGACCTTGCGTAATAATTGTATATTAAGGGTGGAGGGGTCCCATCGAGCGTTGCGTTGATGTTCGGTAAATCATAGGGTAAGGAGGGGTAGGTCACAAGGATTTGTGCGTTCATGGAGATTCATAATATTATATAGTCATTCACAAAAAGTACAATTTTCATACACAAGTGAGTCAGAAATGTTTAAACTAAATAAATAAAATATTATAATCTTTTAAACTCAGTATTAAAAAGTTTGGTGTTTAAATATAAAAAAATATTTCAAGAAATTACAAAAATGTGTCTTTATTCTTTTTTCTCAAAACCAGGGGGGTACTTGATAAATTTGAGACGTTCACAGAGAGAGAGAGAGAGAGAGAGGGGAGTTCGTCTTTGTGACTTATGTTACGAAAGGGGAAAGGGGAACAAAAGGTTGCCCATTTGGTGCCTGTTAAATCGATAAATAAATAAACAAATATTTTTTTAAAGTAATTACAAAACTGCCCATGACAAATATACTAATTTACTCTCCATCCCATCAATTCTGATAATGAACCTTACGGAGGATCAAAATGGATTTAACAGTTTAGCACTCAGAATAAAACAGTTTTGTATGTGTAATAATGTTAACAGAATACCAACAAATTGTATTTATTAAACCACAAAAAACTGTTAAAGTAACTATATATTCAAGATTTATTATTTTAATAGACGACGCCACTAGGCAAGATCCTAGATATCCTGTAGAAAATCCCGGGTCTCTAATAAAGTGAAAACCGCAGAAAAACCCGGGACAGAATGGGACCAATTGCTTGAGGTATCGTTCCATCATCCTTTTAGGATATACATCCTACTGTGTGTCTCTGTTCCGACTCGACTGGTGAAGTTTGTCTGCAAACGCGTCGCATTGGGTTCCGTAGGGTGTCTGCGGGCGCCCCGGAGAATAACCTTTTTCCTGCACGAGAGAGCATTCGCAGCGATTTGAGTCTCTCGGTCACGTCGTAGGGAATATTTTACTTCCTCCACTCTCGACACACTTCATAAATTTCAGGGTTTGGAAATTTCATTTGAGAGTTGGCGAAGGTAACTAGAAATGTAGGGAAGGAATGACATTGTAAGAATTTGTTTCCCTTGTGTGTAATAGATTTTGGAAAAAACTAAGTGATTTTAAAATTATGTTCAAGTATTATTGAAACTCATTCCTGCTAAATGATTATGTAACAATCAAGTTATATTTTAATAAGCATATTATCATATTTAATTTTTTCATGTTATTTTTGTATGAATTAAAATACCAGATATTGTATTGACCCCCCACCTGTATTACTATGTTTTTTATAGATACTAAATATTCATATGTATTAGGTCCAAAGAATTAATTCACTCATTGAGCGAAAAAAACTTCCAAATGCGTTGGGGTCTTTTTAAATCATCCGAAACTGTTTTTTCGTGTCATGGTGCTTAAAAAAAACAGTCAAAAAGCATTGTGACTAACTTAGAAAGATAACAAAGCGAAATTCGTGTCGTGGATTTCATGATATTTAACTATATTAAATATAAAAATTTATAACACGTTTGGAACGCATTGCAATCACCAACAGAGTTTGTGTTCATTCTCCACTGTCAGTCCTTAGAGTAATCATCTGTGCGCTGAACGTGACTAGTTAGAGATGTTTTTTTGTTTTTGTTTTATTTTGCACTTATGAGTAAATTCGTTCTTTTAGTATTATATATATAGTTTTCGTATCATTTAACAAATCATTTTGAATTTGTTGTATTAAATATGAACGAATAAAATTAAAAACAATACACAAAGATATATTTAAAAAAATTAAAATTGTAGTCCAGTGCTGATACGTTTTCAAGAAATGAAATTGAAACGAGAGAGAAATTTTTGATATATATATATATATAATTTTTAAAAATATTTCTTTGTGTATTGTTTTTAAATTATTCGTTCATACTTAATACAACAAATTTAAAATGATTTGTTAAGTACATACGACAACTATATCTGATTTATCTCAAAGCTTTTACTGAATAAAAATTGCTCAAAAATATAAATTACAATCTTACTCTTTAATTTTAATCATGGATGATTAATTGGGAGCGCAGACGTGATTACCATAGTATCTGAGTAACATCGTTCTACTCTCCCTGCTTTGCTTAGCAGAGCTTTCAGTAATTTTGCTCACAGTAATTTCAACTAGTTCACAAAGTGAGCATAGAACTCGAGTTTCAGAATATCTAAAAGTTGTTGAGTCAGTTCAAAATGGATTCTGCTTCGCCCAAGGGTCAATAGTGAGCCAAATCATATTACTAATCTTTCATGCACGCTATATAAGAAAATATGAACGAACTAAATTGCTAATGCGAAAAAAATTCGTATTGTAATAAATTTTCTTTCAAATATCGGAATTTATATTAGAATTATTACAACAAAATTATTAGATATTATATACAAATAAAATTAATACTCTATAAAATAAAAGAAACCACATAATCAGTCAAAATATAGATAAATCAAAATTTACATGTAAAGCAAAAAATGTATATTCTAAATGAATTGTGTTCTATATAAGGCAAGAAATATCTTTCAAATTTTTATCTGAATTTGCGAGATAAATCTTCCTTTTTGAAATATCAAAGGCCCATTCTGTCACCAACGATATAATATATCATTATTAAATATGAAATTTCTCTTAATACAGCTGAAAGCTCTGTGTTCAGATGATATTAGGGGTTGCTCTTCTCTTAAACAGTTAAAAGCGAGACTACATTATTAAATCGTTAGAATCCTTCACAGGATTTCATAATATAAGACAGTTGTGCTCTTCTTATTGAAGAATGTAAAATCAGCATAGATTTGGGAATCAATTGTTATTAGTGTAAGGGAAAAACGGTTTTGTATATTTGAGAATTATTGTAAATATCGAGAAATAGGTAGGTTAACAATATACTTAATGAGTATATATGGTCAAATACGATCTTAATTTATAAATGAAGTACGTCGAACTGCATATTTTCCATTAGATTATTATCACATATTTTAAGTCATACTTACAATGTAAGATATCTTGAAAGGGAAAAATGGAGGTATATAACAATAGGAAACCAACAACAACAATTAATAGTTAATGCTCTTAAAATGCGATTCTTAATTTGTTTGATTTACGGTTGCGTGTTTGTGTGCCTGGTTACGAAGAATCGCTACCATACTTTTGTGGGACATGTGCGTATGAATATGACATGTTTTAAACCTTTGTGTCAGTGCCACTTATAGATCCGATTCCAATGATTCTGTATACGTTAAAAACAATTATTGAGGGAAAATATTAAGAATACACGGGTAGTGGATCTGATCAAGCTATTCTCTGCCGGCGTTGTCAGCGTTCTACACAGTGATGAGTGAGCACAGCCATCTCGTTCCCAAGTAAAGTCTAGCTACTGTACGTAAAGTTACCAAATTCGGGAGAACTGCCAACCTACTCAATTGATTCCTCCTATGTCGTACATTACTCGACTTAGTGATATTTTCATCTTATACGTTGTATTCACTACCACCAAACTTGACAAAATACCTCTAGGAGAGCCTGTCCTTAAAATACTCGTTTTTCTTATCTTTTATAGAGTAATACAAAATTAATATTTCTATTAATAAAATACATTGCATCAATTACCCAAGATATCTTGATTGTTTAATCTACTTTCAACGAAATTCATTTTACGGTAGTCTCTTTGTTGTTTCCATAGCGTTGGTACACCCGTAAGGTAGTGTAAGCGCTACCAAACGATGATTTTAATATCAAACGACAATCTGAGGCAGTCCAAGTCTTAACGAGTGCCGGGGTTTTTGTTCTAAAATATTGGTGGTGGCTGTCCTGAAACACCACTCGAGTCCGCTATCTTTGTTCTTTTGGTGTCCAAACTCTCGATAACTTGAGTATACCAGATACTCTGCCATCGAATTTTCTCTCACCGTGCGAACACTGCCATCTCTCAGTTCAAACTAACAATGACGTTCAAGGTAGTTCTGACTGAAGGCAACGCCGGTTATTTTTCAACTGACCACGATCGCCAACCGAAAACGGGATTCTATAGTTTAATCGTGGTGGATAATATGCCAGAATTTTTTAATGAAAAGATTTTTGTTTGAGGCTGTTCCTGTAGGAGTCGTCAATGAATAATTGTTGATAAGCCATGGTCGATAGTTACAGCTCCTGAAGAGAGTTTACTTTTGTTTGTAATAATGAAAATGGTACATTACACAGATATTCATTATTTATCAAGAGTATTCATCTTCATTTACTGTATGGGAATATTGATTGGGGTAGGGATCACAAACACGATGAACAGACATAACCTCACTTGGAATAAACATATCCGTGTGCATCTGCAGCGGGCAGCGCTCACTGACAGAGATGACGTTTAACGAGCACTGTCATAGCTTTCGTCAGTGCGAACACTTACATATTACAAACACACAGGTTACACAGGCTGTTGTGTTTGTGGACATTTGTTTCTTCATTTATTTGGTTTCGGTCTTAACCACCTTGTCTGTTTACAAAGTCAAAGCAAGGCTCTTTTCAACATTGGTTAGTCTTCAATGTTTTACCTTCAACTCTTATTGGTATATTTAACGTATCTATCTTGTGAATTTTATTCGTATCTTATTTCTTGCTTCATTTCCCTCTTCATAATATCTCGTATTTCTCCAATTTCACTAACTAATTCCCGAAATGCCTCTTAATGTTCTATTGTATCAATGTACTCTCCTCTGTGTTCTATTTTGAATTCCACCATTTGCTTAATTCTCTTTATATTCTGTGATTATATAATAATCTTCAGTTTAAATTAAGATAAACAATTATCAACGCAAGATGACGCAGCTGGGAAACGAGTCTGAAGCAATTATATTTTGGTAGATGAAAGAAAAACTTAGAACTGAAAAGTCGTAACAAAAAGGGGCCAGCCGATTTATGAAAGAGAGTGTTATCGTCTGGGAGCCATACGAGACATGTGGAATAAACAGCCATGCAAGGGACAGTTGAAGGTGCGGAATCCCAAACCGAGACCAGAGCAGGGTCTCGTAAAAGTTAATGTCTATTTTGTCTGTGGCGTGCAGCGTAGGCGTAGTTGTCGAGGCGAGATAAGATTAATAATATTAAATACGCACTGTCTGAGAGTAACATGGAGCACGGAAAACATGACTGGATAACTGATTTTGAAAAAAAAAAGACGGAGGAGTGCCTGGGGGAAATCTTGTACTCGTCATGAGATCTTCTTTCTTCGCAATCCAGGGGCGAGGGTGGCGGAGCGAATTGATAAAAAGGAGAGGCAGATGAGACGCGTCTCTCATTACGCTACTCGGACACAAGCATTACGCTACTCAGATGCAATCTAGACGCAGCTCAGACGCAAGTCATTACGCTACTCAGACGCGATTCAGATTCAGATATTTACCATCGTGTACGTTGAGTAATGCGCGGAGTTTTCATCCGAGATTTAGAAACATTCAATTGTTAATTTGGAACATCAGAAAATTTGTTTATGGAGCATCATTTCTGATTCGGAAATGATCGTTCGACGCTTCAAATATTTGAACGAGTAACGATAAACTGGAAACAAGGCATCAGAACTGAGGGGGTCGAGTTCCCTGAGATGCAGATCGTGACAGGAAGGAATTTCGAGGCATAGGGACGGACCTTCACAAAATGAATGGCGACGTTTGAACGAGATGGGTGGAACACGAAGCGGTGGGCTCCAGGGGTGCCAGGTGGGCCAAGGGCCACTGAACTGTTCGACACCACAACATCTGGTCTGCTAAATCTTCGAAAAAGGTAACTTAAATGATGGAATGCATCCAGTCGTTTAACCCGCACAGCGAAGAAGAAATGCGTGTGTTTTGAAGCTAAGATTACCTTGGCCCAGTTAAAGACGCTAAGCAAAACTAACTTTGTTCAAAAGGGCCTAATTTAAATAATAAGTGATCAACCACTTAATTTTGTGTTAATGTAACTATGATGTGCCTTCGGCAATTTTAATCAGTGATGAGATCAAGTATGGCAGTGATCGCCAATAATACTGTGTTATGTTATTTTTGGGGAGTGTGTGCGCGCCTTAGCGAACAAGAATGCATGCTATTTTTAAGTACTTTGTAATCTTGATGAATAAACAATTTAGTTCTTTTATTTGTAAATTGCGTCTTCCATGAGGAACCCTGTGTGTGTCTCCACCTCATTAAATAATTCAAATCCTTAATTAAAATTTGAATACCCTGAGACATCATGTTTTTTATTTCTTTAAATTAATTGCCCTAATTTTTGGGGTAATTTGGCTCCCAACTTTCAAGACCAGCTTCATTTCAACTCACGTTCATTGCTAATCAACTGGTAAATTTAACTCTATCACAATTTCGTGCTCGTTCTATACTATAAATCCACAATGTTCAGCATTTTCTGCCTCTTTACCACACAGACACGTAGCTTCATCTCGCAGTACTCTTTTAACCAAATATTCATTGAAGAGTCCGTAACCTGTGTGCTGACAGCAGATTTCTCAGAACAGTGACAGAGAATCGCCCGTGTATTCGTACCTTAACGATTGTTGTCGCTAGTGCGGCAGTTGTAGGTCACCACGCTTCCACCTGTCTCCTACTGGCTACCTCAAGTGGTCTACTGACCAAACGCACTAACGCAATCCCGCGCTAACTCGTCTAGTTAGCTGAGCTTGTGCGCTGCAGGGCGTGTGCATCCTATTAGGACCTATGCTTCGCAGCATAAGCGCAACGCTCTGCCCTTCGTCCGGGAGCTCCTGTGTATTGCCGAAGCACCCGCTGCTGGCTACAGTAACAAGAGCGCTGCGGGTGGACGCTCATAGGCCGCACTGGGTGGTGATTGGTGGTCAGCAGTGGCGAATCTAGACCGTAATAAAAAGGGGCTGGCTATCCGGGGAGGAGATTTTGTGTATAAAAATTATGGTTTTACAACACTAATTTTATAAATATTACCTTTTAATAAAATCCATCTAATAATTAAATAACGATATTATTAATAATTAAATAACGGTATTATTAATAACAATTATAAATAATAACAAATATTAATCTGGTAATACGTTTACCAAGTATGCCATTTATCAACTTCAATTTTATCTGATACGAGATCAGGTCCAATGGTAGGGGGCTATTACCCCCTTATATTCACCACTGGTGGTCAGTAAAGGAGATAGCTCATGACAAATACACCACGAGGAAGATAAGTCTACCAAGTCTTCAAGAACGTGGAAAGAGATAATAACTTCTGTTCCGAAAAATATCAAGTCTTTTCTTTGAAACGTACAGGAAGAAATGGAACTCCTATACCTACGTCGCATAGACCTCATGGTTCATCAGTGAAATGATAAGCCCTCTGCTGTGGCGCTCAAAGATATGATACTATTTTTTAATATTTAGTGTCATCCTGGCAGCGACCTGGTGTGTTAAGGAAGGGAGACTCGACCTTTATCTGTCAAGGCGCAGTTCCGGTTTCCTCTAACGGAGAGCGCTGTCTGACGCTTTGGTCTTAGCCGTAAACATCGTGTATGCAAACAACAGACATTCGTATGGAAGTATTGATTTTGTTTAAGTCTCCCGTGCCAAATCTACAAACTAATTTAAGATATATTTACTCAGAATAACGCCTTAAGTTTTTATGTCACAGCGCATTAATTATAAATAGAGGAAATTAGTTATTGTATTCTCCAAACACAAACATCGACTGGGAAAAGGGTTTTCATTCGCCACCCGATTTGTCAAAATGAAGTTAGTTATAAAATGGTCATCTTATTAACACACATTTGTGAAATAATATACTCAAAGTTTTGTAACTTTGACGAAGATTATGCAATATTGCTGTCTAACACATATTGCCAATTACTACGAATATTAGCAATATCCGAATAAATATTAATAGAGGCCACAAAAGCAATTATTTGGTTAATTACACAACTATATAACACAACAAAGACCCAGGGTAATATATATTCCACATGTTTGACGGAGAAAGAGCAGAA